>JAJMIF010000023.1:159105-187335 GCA_030583505.1 Sugiyamaella castrensis | reverse complement strand
GGATATCCAGACCCAAATCGGGGGTTTTCCTCTGACTAATTCCTAGTGTCACGAATAGGATTCCTCGTTTCTGAAAAGCGCTCGACCACCTGAAGCACAAAGATCAACAATCATGGCAGTTAATCTCTGCTCAGGTCCCGATGAATCAATTCCTGATACTCGGCGAGCTGGCCCTCCATTCGAGCATATTTAAACTATATTGTGCAATAACTAACTGAGTTATAGATAGATAACTGCAGAACAGAGACCCTGCATGACAACCTTATCTCATCAATAATCATATCCCAAAGCAGTTTATCAATCGTAGATCTCAAGGTTGCATGCATAATTAAAGTTTGTCTCCCGCCGATCTGATCCAGCCAGAGTTTTCAAATTAGAGAGCAAGTCTATGGTAAGATCAGTATCTCTTTACCCCTATTATTAATAAACTGGCGAAAATAATCTCCTATGAAGATTCAAGATTACGCAGATTAGTACATATCATACCAGTGCTTCAGACTATAAGGTCCAGCGATCGCACTTCAATCCTGAAGGGATTGTTAGGCTCTATTAAACGGTTAATGACAGGCCTACAATAGCAAAATTCTCCTACTGGCCCCTGAATGGTACTAAGAAAGATAATGGAAATTATAGGGGAGTAGAAATAGATGTCATTGTATCTAGGAAGTACGTAAAAACAGATTATAAATATAGATTATATATCATCTTTTAGAGTAACCAGCAAAAATTGTGGATAATTTTGGAGACATACATGATAAATTGGCGTTCAGCTATAGTGCCCAACTCATGAAAATAGTCAACAATGGTCACACATCTATCTAGTGTGTGCAGTTTGGAGAGTGGACAGTCTTGAGGGTTAATCCCAGAATTCCCATTCTTGCCTTTTTAAAATAAAAGGCATCACTCCATACAAGAAGCTTATTCTTTCTATCTGTTTTGAGACTAACGTTAAATATAACATGGCAGTCAGTTCCGTGGGGCTCGGCGGAACCAGGAAAAGAATGGACCAAGAGACACCTTTCTGCCTGTTCCTCTCTTGGACAACTGCTAAATACACGCAAGTTAGGCGAAGCCAATAATTGCAGGTGCAGATAATCACTACGAATCACGGAGTTTAGGACAGCCTTCTACATCCTAGGATAAGTATACTACCAGACACGGCATTGAAAACTTCGCAAGTCGCAGGTTTTGGTATCCCATCCCAAAAAATAAATGTACAAATTTTTTCAATTGCAACAAGGATACTAAAAGTTCTTAAGTTCTTTCAGTGTCTCCAACTCGATAAGCTCTGGCTATCCCCCCTCTTCCTTGCTTCATAGCAACTCCTTCCACCTCCCCTTCTATTTCTTGATCATCAAAGTCGGATCCTAGGCCCTTCCAAGTTGTCTTTGAATGAAGATACTCCGCAGCAGTAGAAACCGTCCCTCGGATAGCTAATTGTGATGTCATTCTTGTAGCCAAAGCATTTCCTACGTCACGACCATCAGAATGCTCGTCCTCCTCGTCATTATTATCATGTTCAATATCAATATGTTCCGCCAAAGGCCTTCGACGGAGTGGTTTAGAATTTGATATATATTTTCCTGTAATAGGATCAAAAACAGGTGCATCATCATCATCTTCTTCATTTTCATTTTCATTTCCGTCTTCATTATTATGTAGCCATTTTTTCTTTTGTTCATCGTCATCTTTAAGAATGCTCTCGAAATCGATCAACCATTGACCACTCCATTCAACTTCACTTTGAAGAGCCAAATTCAGCTCATAGGGTGTTATAATTGGCTTATAAAATTCTTCACAATTGACGATTATTCCACCAATAGAGCAACCTAGAATAACCCAAATATCAACTACATCGAAATTGGCAAGTTTAGGAACATTGGGTTTACCCACTACAAATGTGTAATGTTTTTTACCAGCTTGAGTAATCCATGATTTCACTTTCAATAGAACATCATTTATATTCCTCAATGATAAAGTATTAATAAGAATTCCAATTGTAGACGCCGTTCTAGCTATGTTCATATAGCGGTACCGCTTCTGAAGGGCAGATCTAGGAACTGACAGCTTATAAGGGGTAGACTGGATATCAAGAAGAGTAACTGACGATACAAGGGTTGTTAAATGCAATACGAAGGATGGCGAGGGTACTGAAGAGGTAATATAGAAAACTTTGTAATTAGATAGGTCAACTTTTAGAGGTGGATGTCTTCGAGTTGAAAGAAATGATGATTCAGTATGAGATGGTAATGAATTAAGAGTTGGTACAAAGAAAGTTGGAGGGGCAAGAAGAGCGGAATTTTTCTTCTGATTATTACAACAAGAATTTGAATTTTTGCCATTATAATTAACATCATCACCACTCTTATTACAACATTGAGAATTATTAGAACAGTCATCGGTGATCTTTTCCATTGCTGTTTCTATTCTAGTTTCTTCAGAATAAATGGATGTCGGAAGACAGTTAGAAAATTTTGAAGAAACTCTTTTGTAAAGATCATCTAACACCACAGAATAATTTGTCTCTGCCACTAACAGAATGTGTTGTTGCTCTGAGTTGTCTTCCATAGCCTCGAAGAACTTCTGTTCCACCTCATCAAGATCTACTGAAAAACTAGTATCCAAAATATAAATCACAGGGACACTTCTGACCGGGTTGAGACAAGCATTTCCAAAGTGAACTATCACTTCTGCATTCACATGTTTTGCAGCTACTTCATCAACACAGCAGGGAGAATAACTGGTATCAGCCAATATATATATATTGCGATCTTCATGAGCAAATTTGTTCCGTAGGACTCCAGCAATATGTGTTGAATCCTGTATCAGATCATCTGGGAACTGGAGTGCTATCTGTTTATAGTTTTGTTGTATTATTATGCTGGTCAAATCATTAAGACTGTAAACTTTTGACAATTCTGATTCCTCCAATACAGGCTTTGGTAATTCAACAGGGACGACCCTATCAAATTCTGTCACAGTGGATAACACTGGAGCATGGACTGACATTGAAAAAGAGTATAAGTTAACAGAACTTTATTATAGAGGATAGAATTACATGAACTGGTATACCGCGGCAACTTAAATTATTTGAAAAAATATTTGAGCCGCACAAATCGATGCCCGAGCCGCACTGAAATTTCTGAATCGATTTTTCGCCTTTAATTAGGTCGATCCATACTAAATACTATTCAAAGATACTACCAGTCTTACATTGTAAGTGTTATTATCTCGGGTATATTATTGTCGGATATTTCTACCAGGCAAATGTACACGATGCGATGAAGCTTAAGTAAGCTAATGTAAAAGAGTAAAAAGAAATAAGAATATAAAATAAAAATATAACAATAATAATCCCCAATATCACAATAGCGGGGTAACACAACCTCCTTATCATACGTCACTATCTCCGCGGGCTTAACGTTAGACATGTTGTCCCTGGCGAATGTTCAGAAACCGTCTTATCCGGTAATCTTTCCTTCGCTTCATCTCGAACTTTTTCTAGTCAGACTATCTTATATGAGCGCGAGCGGCAATTGGAATTTGGAAATCCGCATCAGACCTGGTGTTCCATAATCTGGACTAATCAGAATTACCGAGCGTAGGGAACGATATTTTGGGTCTTTAGTAAGGGAAATCGGGCTCTAAGCGGATTTCACAGTTTGTTGGAAGGAGATTGGGAAGGAGACTAAGGCAATAAATAACATAGACTAGGGAATATATATACGAAACAAAATATTTACAACCAACTCTTTCTTAAACTATAGTCATCGTTTTCGTCGTTTTGTCATTATTAATCTCTTTTTCCTTCAAATATTGAGCAAATCTTGAAGTTTCATGAATCCCACATTCAGTTTTTTGTTTACCCTTCCATCTACCAGCACGCTCATCTTCTCCATCTTTTACAGGAACAGTTGAATGGAAATCACCAACTGAACGATATCCTTGATCTAATAAAACATTATAAGGAACATTATTCTTTTTAATATATTCATTGACTTGTTCAAAATTCCAATTCGCTAAAGGATTAATTTTAATTAAACCATTATCAACAATTTCTATAATAGGAATACTACCTCTTTGACCACCTTGACTTTTTCTTCTGCCAGTAAAAACTGCTGAAATGTTTAATTCTGAATAAGCTCTTTGAACAGGTTCAACTTTCACTAAATAATCATAAAATGTGTCATTTGTTTCCCATAGATTATCACCAAATTCTTTAATAAAATCCTCTCTATTATCGCAATTTAATGGTTTATAAATATGAAGTTTTACATTAGGATATTTAATCTTGATTTTATCAACAAGATCTAAAGTTTCCTTGAAATGATGTAATGTATCAATAAAAACAAGATCAATGGGATGCGAATCAGGGAACAATTTAGAAATTATATCTAAAGTAACTAAACCGGTTAAACCGAAGGCAGTAGTTTGATAAAGTCCTGGAATTGTCATAATAGACCATTTTATAATTTCTTCGGCATCCATATTCTCGGCATATTTATTTATATGATCGATTTGTTTTTGAGTGAATGTTATCTTTGTCGGCGTCTTGGAGGAAGAAGAGGATGATGATGATGATGATTTGTGGACTTCTACTGATGGAGACATTATTAATATCTTTAGTAAAACTATCTATAATTTTTTTTTTTTTTTTTTTTTTTGATCAATGGCAATGAATGATTCTTCGATCGAGGAATTTAGTTTTTGAGACTACTAATATTTTCAATTTCAAGAAAGCCAATGAGCCAGGTAAAAATCTGTTTTACAAATATATTTTTTTCTCAAAAAAGTGGAGAAAGGAAGAGAAGAAAGAAAGAAAAGAAGAAAGAAAAAAGAAGTCAAGAAAGTAGTAAAGCAAGTAAAAGGTTTAACTAGCAAATGCAAGGGACCACCATAGCATTGCATCTGTATATAAGTTAACTTAGTTACTCAGTAACATAGCACAGCATAAGAAGACCCGGCTAATTTACAATCATTTCTTCGCCTGTGCCTGGACCTGATCCGGTTTGGTTCGACCTCGAATATATCCATCCTTCCTTCTTTCCTTCTCCCTTCTCCCTCCTCTCTCAATTCTCTTTCTTAGCTTTTACTAATTACGGTACACACCCGACAGAGTCTGCCAGTCAATCATTGAATTTACTAACTAATTAAGGAGCAGGGATCAAATTTTTCATGGATGGTGAAATTTTGCTAATTGCACGTGATTCGGTCATGCACGCTCGCTCGGCCGACCGGTAGGCATGTAACACCATACTAACACGCCATGCCATGCCTTAATAGTAGTTAACCTGTTAACGTCCATACAATACTGCGAAAGGGTTCGTTTCTATTTAATTCTTACAGTCAGTTCACGTTCATATGTTAATTTGACAGTTAACGTGAACGTCATTCGTTCGGTTCTGGTGGAAATCTGACATTTATGAAACTATCCGAATACGGTAAACTACGGCGATCAGGGCCGATTATCTGGAATGCAGATAACCTTATCTTACATCAGCAGTAACATTATAAATAGCCATGCCGGTAGATTATTCTTTCTTACCCTTCTGCCTTCTATAACGTAGTAGTACCTCCGTCCAAGCTCCTTCTCTACTAACCGAGATCATTTTTTTTAATAACTCAATAACATATATCACCAATCGTGAGTATATAATCACTTGTACAAATTCTGATCAGACTGTTTATAATATCCATAGCTCTACAATCTAGATCTATGGTATCGACAGACTGCTCATATCAGCTTGAGAAGCTTAATAAGTCTATCTTGGAAAGTATGCCGAAGAATTAGAACGTAAATTCAATCAAAAGAAGAGATATATACTCTAGAAATGATTAAATCAGAACTTCAAAATCATTACGGAGAACAACACCAATGTTAACTGAAGAAACATATGGTTGTTCCAGGAATTGTTCGTAAAGTTAGTGGTCGATATTTGGCAGTCGAATTAGGTTGTGGAATTGAAGATAATGTGACAAGATCAAATATGACAAGTGAAAAAAATGTAATCCATCCTGGTAGTTTATTCACTTATGGCCAGACCATTCAACCACTGATGTAGGATATTAATTATAAACTTTTCACAGCAGAATTAAGCACAAGCCCTCGAAAAAGCTAAAAAAATAGGATCTAAATCTCGTGATCCAGAGAAATGAAATATTACTGCTGAGGAGGATGCTGATAAGAAAAAAGTACCTCTGAAACAAGAGCAGGAACAGATTATTCAACAGTAAGTATGCTGAAGAATATCTTGCACCTTTACAACATGGAGATTTAGTGATTCGACCATCATCGCGTGTCAATGATCATATTGCTATGATAGTTCAACATTTGGATGTTCTTGAAGTTGATAAACTTAATCAGTATTTTTTAAGTAAAATCCTACAAGTTGGTAAATCTCGATATAGTGACTGGGATTTATCATGCATGTTCAAGCGATGGCTCGGAAGGTTGATGAGATGTTTTTTAGTGATAAGTTCCAAAAAGATTCACGTTCAGATGTAAAAAAATGGTGAACTGCTTTGCTTGTACAGATACTAGTGCAAATAGATCAGTATATACTTGTTTTGATCATAAACTTCCATTTTAAGGCTATTAAAAATGTTCCAGTTAAACATGTCATGTTAAAGTTATTGATAATGGGTGTTTGAGTTGATGAATAATATAGTAATGCTGATGTACCTTCATTATGTAATGTATTTAAGAAGATATTTATGTCTCGAATGGATGCTGAAGGCAGAAGATGAAATGACAATAATGGACTATTTTTTGTAATTATATGTAAAAGGTAAGAAAAAAATGAAAAAATTGTAACATATACAGCCATTTAACTTTCCTTGCTTCTGGAAAATGGCGAGTAGCACCAGACCTTTACCTCACTTTGCTCGAAGGTCACAACTCGGCGAGACCCTGCAAATCTCGAGCCCAGCAAGAGCTAGGAGCAATAATGCACAGATATTGTAACTTAACGTGATGGCTACAGTAGATAGGTCAGGGGCTTTAACTTGGGATTGAGTAGTTAACTATTCAAATGACAATTAAGGACAACACCGAATCGTGGTTTCAGGCAACCAAAATAATGTTACTCAAGAGGGATGGACTGTCACAGTTGAATATTTTGCCATGCAAATTTATTGACAGCGAATTATTTAGTTTCCAAAATAAACATGAAGTAGACGACAACTTTGTAGAAGATGGACTTCGAACACGCCCAAAGACAAAGAAAAGGAAGATGTATAAGAACAGAATAAAATGTGCTTTTACATATAAATACTTTTTTGGATCGGAACGAATGTGATGTATATTCCCCGACAATGTAGGCACACCCAAAAAATCATGCCTGAAATGAAAATAAACTGCTCTTAGGCCCCTCCCCGTTCTCTCGAGGTTAAGTAAGATTCAATTTATTAAGAAGCACGAGTATATGACGATTTGGGACTAAGACATACCGAAAAGAGGGGATGGGAGTAACAGACTATTAAAGTTGAATATTAATGAATAATTTGATTAACAGTTTATTAACAGCAAATTACTTAGTTCCTAATACCAATTTCCAAAAAATGAGGATGGTAATTTTGGAAAAAATGGAAAAAGAACAAAATGAAAGACGAAAGACGAAAGACAAAATCTTCTCTTCAAATACTTTTTTCTTGAAAGAATATGTATTACCAACATATGACAGGAGATATGTGGGAAAGTCAAGCAGTTCCATAATTGCAGTAGAGTCTCTTTCAAAGTTCCACAGAAGAGGGTACACCAAATTATACATTTGAGGATTGACCCTGATGAGACGATAGGTAGATCTCTAATAATCGTAGATAGAATTTAATAGGGGAGCTAGATATTTGGATCAAATCAGACTAGAACCTGAACCTCGATCTCGGCGTCACAATGGCGTGTTAGAATGGAAGTATGGTACAGTTTTCAGGAACAAGGGCTGTGAAGGATCATATCTCAGGCCAATCCAATCTTAGTCATTAGTAATAAAAAGTGATATAAAATATAGATCCGACCTGAACATTATATAAATAAGTCTTTAAACTAACTACATAGATACGAATCATACAATCAAAACGACTTACTTAATGCCAATTACCTGTATGCAGTGCATCTAGTTTGCCTCCGATGACTCGCTTCAAACCTTTGGCCTTATACTGCTGAGGCCGAGCAAGAGCTATTTATCTCGTCGCCAGAGGCAAATGAAGACCAGCGATGCTAAGAATATGAACTCTAGGATCCGATCATTCAAGTTAAATAGAGAGCAGAAAAGATCGTCATACAATATTCCTTAAATTGGTAGTTTGTAAACATAGCAAAAATACCAGCCGTATCTGGAAAAATATAAAGAAAGAAGCTAGAACCGGACGGGACAACTAGTCTTTCCTGACTCGCCCGCAAACAAAGGACAATTCACTCGAGATGAGAATATCTATATAAAACGATTATATAAACGTAAACATATATATGTCGTTGTTTTTTTTGATTTCTTAATTTTTTAGTTGAAACGAATAAATAAAAGAATTAGCATATATTATAATTCTTTGCGCACATACCTCTTTGTTTTAGAGGTTCGTCTAATCTTTAAGACTCTGAATAACAGAATCTTTTGGTCATTTCCTATATCTGTTATCTAGATATCAGGTATTCTTTTCTCTCTCTCTTGTAAGCTGATAACGAAGCTCACGTGCCGTCTGTGCGGTATGTGCAGTGCAGATCTATACAGCCAGAACACGTGATTTACGTGCGTACGATCGATCTCCCACACGTCGTTGTCGTACGTTCACACGCTTTTTGGGTTATTTTTGTTGTCTGCAACCCGTTGGCACTCCCTGGACCTAAACAGCCAACTTCACAACATTTAACTCATCACCGCTACTACCATCACCTCTTGCTACATCCAACTAAAACAATTCTTCTGCTTGATTTCAATTTATATTTTTTTCTCTCATAATCATGTTATTAAAAAGATCTCTTCGATCAGTTGCTTCGGCACCAAATCTTCGTCAAACTACTACTACAGCCACTAAGAATTCTTTATTACATTATTCAGCACATTCAACAAATCCTTCAAATTTATTAAATTCTGATTCTCGCTATATGAATCTTCCAGTAAACGCATTGAAGGAAGAATGTAGAAAACGTGGCATTAAAGTGACAGGACGTAAAGCTCAATTAGTTGACAGATTAACGTCATGGGATGCATCAAAACGAGTTCAACAAATTTCTACTACTAGTCAACAACAATATGCTAAAGGTGACGATTCAAGTATAGATTTCTATAAGGTACCAGTTCATGCAGAGGAACCATATCATCCATCATTCAAAATCCCTGTGCCACCAGATGCTAAAACAAAGGTTAAAGATGTTGTGACTAAATATACAACAAGTGTTCCAGATCATGGTGCAGCAGCTGCTGATGGTAAAATCTCTGGGACTCATGGTGAAACTAAAGTACATATCCCTGGTAGTAATGAGAAAGGTATTGGAGAAGAGGATAAGATTTCGTCTTCCTCGTCTTCCCCTTCGTCTTCCTCCTCTCCTTCCTCATCGCCTTCCTCGTCCTCATCCTCGTCGCCTACCTCTTCTTCTTCATCGCCATCTTCTAGTTATTCCCATTCAAATTCTTATTCTAATTCATCAGGTTCAGGAGAATCAGGTGAACTATCAAATAAAGATAAATCGTTCTTTGCTATCTTTGCTACGGCTGTCACTGGATGGTGGTTATTAGGAATTGATCGTAAGAAAAAGAGTACTAGCAGTACTCATTGATCTGATCATGCATGAATTATGATAAAGACTAAATGTTGGAACAAGAAGGATATACAAATGTTATAAAGAATAAATGTTATGAGTAATCACAGTAAGGGATAAAAGCAGAGCTCCTATGCCCTCGGGTGAAGCCCGGACCCCTGCGAAGTCACAGGCAATTATGATTGATCCATTGATTCCAACGTTACTCTGTACGTTTTGTATCATTTTTTCACCATATTTTCATAATCATACTCACCTGGTTGCGTGTAGCTTGGCTTCCCCTGAATATTCAAATGGTTGTCATCATAACTACGCTTATGTCATCATATATCACACGATCTCCAGTTCGGATGCATCCAGTTGCCGGCGTCAGGATGAAAGCGAACAACAAATCTGAAAAAGGAGGTTTATCCCTCCCTTATCCGAAAAAATTTAACTAAATAAAGAAATAAAGAAATTTCAACAGTGGCGAGTCATTTCGGTTTATTACCATGCCGGATTTCCGTCCGTTCATCACCGAGGATCCGGAGGTAGGCGGGAGGATAGAACGGAAGATTACTCACGGTGCGTATAAGGTCAAATGTTCTGATGACGAAGAAATATGAAACTTATTCACTTCGAAGGAGACAGACAACCACCGGCAAGCATATTTAGTGCTACTGTACTACGACCTTATTATTACGAGAAACGACCGACTCATCAATCGTGGCGAGAATTAAGTTGAACAGAGATCTACAGTTCCACGCTGCTTATGCATGATACACTTTTGCTGCTAAAGTTTAACATTAAACACAGTTTAATTTCTTAATTTGTTTTTATGTAAATTAAGTTTAAATAAAAACGGTTAACTTTATATAAAACAAGTGTAATATTTTACACCTCTAGAATATATATATTCTTATAAAGAAGAATTGGATCGGGATAAGTTAGTAGCCGGACTAAGCCGGCCTAAGCTAGAGAGTTTGATTGATTGATTGATAATCATTTATTGTCTATGTAAGCTATCTATAGCCAGCAACGCTAGAGAGTTAGGGAGGAGCAGCAATCTGGTCGAACAGCTTAAACCAAAGAATATATGTTGAGCCGACCGGCTTAAACCAAACACCTTCGACCTAGTTGGTAGAAAGAATCACGGCGAGAATGCAATCAAGGTACAGCGATATGGTAGAGGCGGGCAATCTGAGGGAGAGGATTACGGTCAATAACTCAACGTTCAGATTAACTAGACAAGAAGGAGAAGATAGAATAGCCCTGTCGAATACTCTGTCACTCTCCGTTCAACCAATTAGTGTTAACTGGTAACTGTTAACCCAAAAACATGTCAGTAAACTTATCAGGATCGACACAGTACAGCTAGTAAGAGCTATAAATACATACGTGCACACAGTACGATAACGTTACAGAGCAATATTTCCAAGTGGTTAAATACATAGATAGCACATCGCGTAGGTACCATAACTACAGTGTTGTTCATATTACAGCCTCTAAATGGCGGCGCAGCTTCTGAGTTTAGTTTAGTCCTACAATTAAAAGTAACCAGTTACTACAAACTTTTAGTAATTCGAGGCAATCTTTGTCTATGTCTGGTTATCCTAGTAAGCGTTATAGCACAGCCCTGGTCAGCGTAACTTGTTATCACTATATGCGTGCCAACAGCATGTAACTATAACGTTAACGTTAAACTGTTATGTGCTGTTATAAGGTTACCCAGAGGGTAAATATAACCGTTAGAGTTATACTACTGTAGTACAGTATTAACCTGTCACGATATGACGTTAAGGTAGAACTGTCTCTCGCGCCTCCATAACTTTATCTTTTGATTGAAGGGAACTGATAGGAAGATAGAAGATATTTCACTTTGATCTTTAACAACTTTTGAATATTATTTTTATTCCATTTCTATTTATTATCCTTAACATCATCGTCGTAGTCATAAGAATCGAGAAAGGATATAGTGGTTGTTTCGGCAAAACCATAGTACTAGGCCAGAGCTAATAATAGGCAAGATCGAGAGCAGACACTCTGCCACCACCTTCTGAAATGAGTGGTACTAGTACTGGTAATAGTGTATATAGGCCATCCAGAGATCCTCCTGTTCCTGGAACTACTCCGAGTAATAACCCCTCTACTACAAATTTAAGTAACGTTAAACGAACTGGAAGTAGAGTTCATCGTAAGGTAAGTTACGATTTATCAGTCTTAGTTGGGTCAAGTTCCAGACCGAGTAGTGAGAGTTAGAGTTTTTGGGAATCACCGCAAATCAACATTTCGGAAGTAGAGTGAAAATTATCTGCCCATGGCTGCTGACCCCAGTTTCTGCCTTTTCTCCTTTAGTTCTGGACGATCGAGAACTATGACTACTGATCCCTGTTGCTGTCGTGGCTCCCTTGGTGCTGGAAAGTCGGCCCTCGAGTGTAATCGAGAGTTACGCCACAGCCGCCGGAAGCAGATCAGAGTAGATTGGAAATGTACATTATGATGAATATTTATATACTAACAAAAAAGCTCGTCAAGTCGTTCTTTGGTGAAAAGGATTCTCCGGCTCCTACCCCTCCTATTATTAAACAATCATTAACTCCATCATCCTCATCTTCTTCTGCGAATCTACTATTTGATATTTCTCAAGTCACGGAAAAACTTTCTTTATTGGGTACAACCGACGAGATTGTTCGACCAGAAAATGTGAAAAGAATCATCAATAATAATTATTCTAATGGGAATAGTGCAAAAGCTGTAGAGCTATTAACATTTTTTCGAGATGCAGTAGAAGGCATTTTACTTCCAATAACTCATCCTGCTAGATCTTTATCGACCTCACGATCAGTTATGACTTATGACAGGATAGTCGGGGCGGATAATTTAAATGGAGTAACTTGTTATTTGGATAGTTTATTATTTGCAATGTTTGCTAGATTAGAAAATTTTGAACCTATTCTTTATAAAACATTTGAATCTGATGAGAAAAGAGAGAATTTTGCTATTGTATTAAGACTCTATGTCAATTTATTACGAAGTGGGAAACATATTACTACCGATGTTACAAAATGTTTATTGGATACTATTTTTAATGCTGGATGGGCTCCTTCAAGTAGACGCTATGAACAACAAGATGTATCTGAATTATTTAATTTTATCACTGAAAAGCTTAGCATGCCTTTATTAACATTAAGAGTTGATATTGCTCATGCTGGAAAGGAAGTAGCAGAAGATGATCATAAATTAGTTAATGAAAGATTATTATTGGTACCTATTCCAGGAGAGAGAACCGATCCTCCTGTCTTATTGGAAGAATGTTTAGAGAAATATTTTGCAAATTCAGTACAAGTTTCCCGTCAGATTGAACGAAGGGGAACATTAGATATGATAGTCAACCCCGGTAATATATCGCCAATTGCATCTTCTTCATCAAGACAACGGGCTATGAGAAAATTTTCATTGGAAACCGTAGAGATGCCAAGGTTTTTAGAGAATAGTCGTCGCCGAAGGGGAGTTGGTCGAACCGGAGATGATGAAATTGATGACGTGGCGGCAGGAAGTGATGGAACACTAGGAGCAGGAGAAGGTAGTGATACTGCTTCTCCTTTATCATCGTCTGTATCATCATCTGTTAATATGCTTCGGTCAAGATCTTCTACTGCACAATCACTTCCTCCTTCTTATGATTCTCTTTATACTAAAGATAAACCCCCTCCAGCTTTACCTCCTCCCAAAATGCAACCACTTTGGAATGCAAATAATGAAATTACTTTACCTGCTTGGATGTTTTTGCAGTTATTACCGTTTTATAGTGATATGAGGACCGAACAGCAGAAGATTCACGATAAAGAACAAATTCATAAGAAAATTTTCCGCCAAGAACATGCTACTAATAGTGAATCCTTGGATAAAGAAAATGCTGATGTTGAAGATATTGATGAGAGCCCTGTTGAAGAGCATTTTGCTAACGCTCGGCCTGTTCTTGGCATATGCCTTAAACGATATTCATGGAGCCCTTCTGGTCAATCAGTGCGTAATGATCGTCAAGTATTGGTTCCTCAAACAATCCATCTACCATCTTTTGTGGCAGATGATACTGATAATGAGGGTTCACTATTTGGCAATTTCAAATTGGTTCTTGAGAGTGCCATATTCCATCGTGGTAATAGTATTCATTCTGGTCATTTTGTGGCTATTTCTGCTGAAGACGCTAAAATCGATTATGATGAGAAGCCATTAGAGCAACCACGTTCTTCATGGTCTCCTAGTGGAAGTGGTGTTGGTGTTGGTAGTAGTAGTAGTGGTAGTGGTAGTGGTAGTGGAAGTAGTGGTGGTATATTTGGATCTAGACGTAGTCATAGAAGAAATCTTACAGGATCCCATTTCGGATCTGCTAATAGTACTACTACCAATGTTAGTACAGCTAGTAATATTTGTACCCCCAAATCCCCTGAAGTAGGACGTAATTCTGATTCGGGAAAACATGGTCGAAGATGGATTTTTTTTGATGATCTGTTACCGGTTGGTCAAAAAATTCGTGTGGTCGATTTTGATGAAGTGTTTGCTAAAGAAGTTCCATATTTATTATTTTATCGAATGATTTCTGCCGACGACGATGGATCTTCTTCGCTTTCTCGTTCTAGTGAGTTAGTGACACCTACTCCATCAATACCTAATCTTGCATTATCTCATCCAAATGAAAGTACTATCAGTACTCCAGTCAGTGCTTCTAATCGTAACAGTTTTGAAAGTTCTTCTTATACTACGCTGAATGTGGCGGTTGGCCGTAATAGCCTTGAAAGTGAATCGGGTCGTAATAGTTTTTCTGGAGACAGCGACGTAGATCAGCAAGATTCCCAAGCTTCTCGAGATCAGCTGTTGACCGTTCCAACTTCTGGCGGAAACACAAAAGGAAAAAAAGGAGGATTGTTCAGGTTATCTCGTAATAAAACTCTTTCCGGATCATCTTCACGGTCTCGTTCAGCTCCTCCAAGTAAGCGGCGGGCGGCTCGCAATCAACAGCAGCAGAATAATATTCCGGATGTACCTGTCATGCAGATGACGAATGATGGAGTTATTAATTCTACTAGTACACTTCCAACAATATCGTATAATGCTGCGACTGGAGGAGGAGGGGATTCACGACTGTCTACCAGAGCTCTTCGACGCAAAGCATATGAGACTTCTTATAATGTTGACGAAAAATGTCGTATTATGTAAAAAGAGAGCAAAGTTTCTTGCTTGATTTCTAGAAGAGAAAATATTGGTTCCCTAGTTCACACTTAGGCAGGATCTCGATTTAATTTTTTTTTTTTTTTTTTTTGTATTTTTTTTTTTTGAACTCCGGCTGTTGAAGTCGGATCAGTGGAGAATGGAGAGGGGTGAAGAGGAGGGGATTCTTCCTACCCCACTCTTCTCCACAAGACTCGTTTTGATTGATCTTTCTAAAAAATATGACAAGTATCATGACTCCACACTGTAAATTAAGTAGTTTTTAATCGTTCGACTATAAAAGCATAATAGATAGTTACGAACTTCATTTAAATCACATGGTATATATCCTAGCTGTTTGACTCTGGGTGTCTAGGTAAGAATATAATCTAACGTATATACGAACTTTATAATGTACAATTTGTTGGAAGAAGAGTAACAGTTAACACAACTGGAGACTGACGAGGGGTAATCCAGCATAGCTAGCAATGGCACCTAGAAGAGTTCGGGCAGCATCCGGAGACTGCTGACGTGGAGCAAACTTCGTAAGGAGTATTAGGAGAGAGGGGGTCCGGAAGAGAAAAGAAGGAGTCCTGCTGTCATCATGATAAAAAATGTCTTATTAACTGGCACCTGATGACGGCCGACTGCGCACCGATATGTACCGATATGTACCGCACGTGATGGCTAAGAGGACCATATACATATCTACAAAATATTCTTATCCGGTATAGAATATTAATACACCGACATGAGAAAAGAAGTGTGGGGAAGATCATAATCAGAAAGCGGAATAGAAAGTAAGTGCCATGCATACTGCAGCTTAATCGTTGAACTTTTTTAACTTAAGCTTATTAAATCCATGCTAGTAATTGGATTACGATTTAACCTTAAATTATAACCTTTGATCGAGCTAGATCATTAACTTAACCTTAATCCATTCACTTTTTTCCGGTCAATCGATCGAAGATATAACCCTAATGTTTTTAGAGTTAACTCAGGGTCAAAAACAGGGTCAAAAACGATGCAGGTGGTCTTGGACATTTTAAGAGAAGATCGTCATCAACTTGAAACAAAATTCCATGTACAAATCAAGGTTCTAAAAGTTCCGATAAGCAGCGAAACTCCAGTGATTGAACCCCACTATTAAGCGTTTCTGTGAAACCCTTGTTTCAATCTTCTTTTGATCCGAATCTGATGCCATGCGGCACATGGACCGCCGATATCAAGATATGTGGTAGTCGATTTTCTAAACATTGACCTATTAATGTTAAGTTGCAGGAAGTAATTCTTAATAATAGTCGATGGTATTAGGTATATTCCACGAATTGGTTGAAGTAAACAGAAGAAATGGACAAATCTAATTATTTAGAAAGTTTATTATTGATATTGCAGATATCAAATTCTATGATCTGCTTCTTTGCTTTCTTTTTTGGAAACCGATCTGCCAAAATTATTATTTTTCAATTAACTTATCTTTAGACGAGCGGGGGCCCACAGAGGCAAAGAGCCGAAGCCGAAGCAGATTGTTAGTTACTTTGGATCAATAGCGGGGTAGAAAACTAAATAATGTCGTTTAAAAAGAAGTTTAAAAAGTGTGATATAAAAGGAAAGCCATTTTTTCCAGTATTTTTCTGTAGTCTTCTTAGGTCTTTAAGTTTCAGTTTTCTCCCACAATGGAAGACGAGGTATTTCAAGTTAATAAGTTTTCCAAGGAAAATATCCATCAATATGTTAAAACAAGATTAACTACACTTCGTCCTAGACCTATTGAACACGTTAATCAATCTATTAATCCAATTCCTGCTCTAAGAAAATTAACTAAAAGACAATGGAACTTTTTCTTTGTAGCATTCTGGGGTTGGACTTGGGATGCCTTTGATTTCTTTTCAGTTTCCTTGACTGCAACAAATATTGCTAAAACATTCAATAGACCAGTGTCCGACATCACCTGGGGAATTACGCTTGTTCTAATGCTTCGTTCTGTAGGAGCTATAATTTTTGGTATAGCTGGTGACAAATGGGGTAGAAAGTGGCCTTTCATTGTTAACTTGGTATTATTTATAATTCTAGAAATGTGTACGGGATTCGCTCAAACATATGAACAATTTTTAGGAATTCGAGCATTGTACGGGATTGCCATGGGTGGATTATATGGAAATGCAGCAGCAACTGCTCTTGAGGATTCCCCTATAGAAGTTCGTGGAATTCTTTCTGGGTTTTATCAAGAAGGATATGCTTTTGGTTATCTTTTGGCTGTTGTGTTTACCAGAGCAGTTGCTGATAATTCGCCTCATGGATGGCGTGCTTTATATTGGTTTGGTGCTGGTCCTCCAGTATTCATTATTTTATACCGAATGTGGCTTCCAGAAACAGATGCATATCTTGCTCAACGTAATATTGAAAATAACTCCATTGGAAAAGAATTTATTATACAAGCCAAGCAAGCTCTTCGTGAGAATTGGCTATTGTTTATGTATTTGGTCTTCTTGATGGCAGGTATGAATTTTATGTCTCATGGATCCCAGGATCTTTATCCTACTTTTCTGACTGCCCAGCTTGGTTTCAGTGAAAATGCTTCAACCGTGACAAATTGTGTTGCTAATTTGGGTGCAATGTGTGGAGGTATTATTGTTGGTCACTTGTCTAATATATTTGGTCGTCGTTTAATGTTGATTACTTGTTGTATTATAGGAGGTGCTCTGATATATCCTTGGATGTATGTTCGTAATAATGCTGGTATTAATGCAGCAGTCTTTTTTATGCAGGCTGCCGCAGTACAAGGAAGCTGGGGTATCATTACGATTCATTTATCAGAGTTATCACCTCCTCGTTTCAGAGCTTTCATAGTTGGTGTTAGCTATCAATTGGGTAACCTTGCGTCCTCTGCTTCTAGTACTATTGAATCGACGATTGGAGAACGTTTTCCAATTAAAGATGCTTCAGGACAACCTGTAAAGGGGAAATATGACTATGGTAAAGTCATGGCTCTACTTATGGGTTGTGTTTTTGCCTATGTCTTAATTATTGCTCTAATTGGGCCAGAGAATCGTGGTGCTAACTTATTGACACGAGATCCTGACGAGCAAATCGCAGCTGCTCAAAATGCCTTTTTCGAAGAAAAAGCTCGTGATGAGTTTCAGGAAAATGCGGTCCAATCTTTTTCTGCTGAAGAAGCGACTAAAGCAGTTTAATTTAGCGTCGAGTCCAGTCGTTACATTGAGTTTAACTTTAAATTAAACCCCTGAATTTTGTTTTTGTTTTTGTTTAAGGTTAACTTTTTTTCTTGTTACGGTATTTACCCGAACCCTTATCTTATCGGAGATGTATATCAGAAATTAATTGGGTCTTAAATCTCCAGTGATTCCTTAATTTGTTTAATTTGTTTAATTTAATTTTTTTTATTTGTTTTATTAACTATTTTCACCTTGATTGGGACTCTATCCCAGATATTCAATACGAATAATCAATAAACTCATTATTCTTTGGCTGATCTTTAACAGGAGATTATCAAAACTCGAGACTTGTATTATTAATCTAACTAAACTATGATATTTAACAGATACGCTTGCTAATAATAGGTACGTTGTCCCTTCGCGATGGAAAGCGTTTCATAGGCTTGCACTAGATTGCCGGAGTCAACCCATTCCTGAATAAAGCAGACTATTAACTGGCAACTGATTGTTGTTGTTGAAGCCACTGCTGTTGCTCAATTCCTTCCATAAGTGGTTCAACAAATCCCAAACCTTCAGTACCTTCCATCAAAAAGTCAAAATCAACGTCCAACATAGACATTAGATTAATGGAGACATCATCATCAATAGCGAAATTTGGCACCTGGGCTTGTTCAAGATGAGATGATTGAATGGGCTGTAGAACATGGTTTGAATCATATTGCACATGTAGTTGTTGTTCTTGGTGATATTGTTGCTGCTGCTGCTGTTGTTGTTGTTCATCTCTAAATTGATATTGTCCTTGTGTATTAGGAGAAGAAGAATCAAATGATGTGTGATGTTGCTGTACATTATTAAAAACTGCTGTTGCACTGGAGTTATTATAACCATTAGAACTATCTACGGTCCGTCCATTCGTATCTCTTACAGAGTCATATTTGGTACGTTTTATATCTTCTTCTTGGTTAACATTATTGTTATTATTATTATTATCCTTAGTCAAATTATCATCAGCTGCTCTTTTATTACTTTTTGATACTCGAGATTTCCTTGCAGTAGATCTTTTAGATGATATATCCATTTTGGATGATAACTGACTACACATTATGCCCAATATAGTTCCATATCGAGAAGCCAGATGAATTTCATCCGGGGATGCTTCAAGTAAAGTGTTGGAAATTTTTCGAATGATTGAAACAGTTCGATTCTGAGATTCGCGTGATACTAATGTGTTACTAAGCATTAGGCTTTTGACAAGAAATACAGTTCCATGAACTATACGAACAAGCCATCTAATAGGAGCTCTTCTTAGTGATCCCATTGAATGAACACGAATAGCTACAGCCAATAATTCCTTGGCAGCATCCGTAGCCATTGCAACATAACGAGCAGAAGGAATAATCTCAGCCACCGCAACTAAATTTGTGTTTTCAGAATTTGATAAAAGAGCCAAAGAATAAATATAAAGTCGAATATAATGGAAATCAAATAATAAAGATTCTCTATCCAATATTTGTCGATTATCTAGGATCAACGGTTGTGGAGGTGACGCTGGTGACAAAGATGATATTGATATTAATGATGATGATCTATTTTCTGCAATTGGATCTTTAAGAATTGCCCTATATTTCATTTCCCAACTATCAAGATGAGGAGAAAATAATCCAAGAAAATTAAGATATTTCCCATCTTTAAGTAATTCACGAGTAGTATTACGAGAAGAATATAAAGTTTCGTGAGCCAGAGACATAATTTGTAAAAGTTCAAGTTTAGCTTGTTCGACAGTGCTAAAATTAAGATCAGGAATAGGATCATTCAAGAATTGACCTAACATTGATCTTCTTCCCATTCTTAAAGCTAACACAATTTCAGATAAATGAGTAGCAAGATAAACCTTAGGATCTGTTTCCATAAGTCCTAAATCTTGAGCAAGTCGAATTCCTAAACCAATTAACATCCAAGACATTCTATCACTTCTACGAGCAGCACCTAATCCAACAGAACTGTCACTTCCAGCAGTCGCAATATTAGCTTGTTCTCTTTCACTAGGATTATTTGCATAATCTTTCCATCTTTGATGAATAGCTCTTGGATTCCATTCAGAGAATAATAAGAATGCAAATACTGTACCGATTGATCTAGTACTGGCTTCAGCCCATACAGATTTTGAAATTAATGTTTGCGTATAATCCCATAGTCCTGCATGAATAGCATAGCATTGTTCCTCTACATCTTTTGTATTTTGATGAGGTTCAATTTCTGGTACGTAATACCTCGAAGCTAGCGTAGTTATAGCTGCTAATAATAAAGGCATGTCAGCCATTGCATCAGGTGAATGTAATGATTCAGGAATAAATGGATAAAATGGATGTAAAGCAGTAAAGAAATAATCTACAAGGACACGAGCTTCACTTTCAGTAATGATTTTTTCTTTTGCAATAAGTTCACATTCTTCAAGTTTAAAACTAGGGGAAGGAGGAATTGGCGGTGCTTGTTGCTGATGAGAATTATTGTTACGTTGATTAGTTGGAACTCCAGTTAATGCTGCTGTTGGTGCTGTATTACCTCTTGCATTATCACTATTAATACCAATTCCACTGCCTGCAAGACCTGGTGTTAATATCGAACTAGGAGGAAATCTACTATCACCACGAGGAGTAGATGTACCACAATTATTATTACTACTGGAAATCTTAGGGAAACTTCTTGCAGCATGAGCAAGGATTTCCAAAGCATCTGAAGTATTATGAAGTTCTCGTTTTGAGATGACATCAGAAGAAGCTGATGAAGAAATATTATTTCTGGCTCCTCTTCCACTACCACCAGTAATGGTATTAATACCACTACCGCTACCTAAACTAGTATCAGTACCAGTACCAGTACCAGTACCAGTACCAGTACCAACACTACCACCACCTCCTCCTATTCTGCCTCCGACACTTAAAGGACTATTACCAATACTCTTTATTATCCTTTTATTATTTTCTTCATCTTCTTCATCTTCATCATCAGTTCTTCGACCACCACTACCACCACTACCACTGCTACCTCCAGTTGATGCTGCCACAGCAGCTGCTGCTGCTTTACGTTCTCTACCAACTAAAATATTTCGTATGCCTCCTCTACGTGATTGAACAAGTTGACACTCTCGACCTTCCCGACGACATCTTGCACATGGTGGTTTAGAAGGATTAGCTAAATCTCCAAAATCGCATTTCACTTTACGAAGTCGACAATTTAAGCATGCTTTATATGTTCTTCTAAAAGTCCCAGAAGATTGATTAGTAGTACTAGAACCAGTAGGTGAGGTATTAGCACTGCTACTGATGCTGTTACCATTATTGAAATTCTGTTCCTGTGGAATAATATTATTATCACCCAACATCATTTTTTCTATTATGATAGTATTATCTCCCGTATGCTATTTCGCAATAAAAATAATATTTCAATCAACTAAATCTTATCAATAAGATCTCCTTCAATAGCCGTCGTTAACCATGAATGATGATGAAAAAACTCTGTCGAAGAAGTAACAATAATAATACTCAGTAAAAAAGTTTAAGTAAGAAGTAAGTAGATAATGTGTCAAAATTTCTTTAATTCCGTTCGTGTTTTTTTTAAATTCAAATTCGCTAATTGAATCTGATCTAGCTATCTACAAATGGCCAGCAAAATAAAGAAAAGTTGTACGGCGGCTCGTTTTAATTTTCCAAATTTCTTTGAAGCAACTCTCGAGGTGACTTGGATTCTGAGATCTACCCTAAACTTAATTACATATAAATGTATCTGTCTTCCCCACAGTATTCTAATCTAAAAAACGACGATAATCACTTCCGCAGTTTACGAAGGTACCACGAATAGACCTCGAGTATAGGTTGATTAGAAAAGATCTATAGATTTTGTCATAATGGTAACTCTATCTGCAAGAGCTTTTAAGGGAGGGGGTATCATTTTTTTTTTTTTTTTTTTTTTTTGGTATCCTCAAGCGAAGCGAGCGGCGTTGGTCGAAATTTTTTTTAAATGCGGAGAAGTGGATTAGGGTTTATTGCACGTGATTGTCACATGATGTAAAAATTAATTATATATATATATATAAAACGAGGTCGAGCGAAGCGAGCGCGACGGAGTCGGAGCCGCCGGAGGCAATACGAAGGCACAATCAGGGGACTGTGAGGGGAGCCTGGGGAGGGCTTCTATCTAAGACTATCTCCCATAATCTGCAATTAATTTCAATATTGAGTACGAACAAAATAAAACTATTATCTTGCATTATGCGAATGGATTTGACAACTGTATGCATGAGTGACCAAGCCAGTGGGCACAAAAGCAGATTTTAAACATTCATAAATACTTTCTCAGACGACAGTCTTCCGCCTTCTTCTTCAGGAGTACATAAATAACACCCAAGGGTCTCTAGCAGATAGCGTTCTCGATACTGGAAATGTGTCAGTCCAATCTCATTGATGCAGGTCTGTGCAATATCAAGAATGCAAGGAAGGAACTGCTTTTCCGCCGTTAAAAGATTTTCCGAGTCGATTATTAGTCTCTCTTTATCTAATGGACCAAGTAGCGAAGTGGACAATGATGTATCCTTGAGAAGACGAATACAGAATTCTTCAAAGAGATCGTTCTTTATAATAAACTCAACAACAGAGGGAATCGATTGGGTGTTTGAGATCAGCTTAGAGAGAGAGTTTAAAGGTGTTTCCTCCTTGAGGATTTTTTGAGCGGAAATAACAAATCTCAACTCTTTAATCAGAGATATCTTATCTGCTCTTATCGTTTCTTGGACTAACGGACGACCATATCCTATCCTATTTCGAGACGTGTAATTGCACAAGATTGATGAGATGATACATGGGATCAAAATCGGATAGCCCCACCACATAGTTGCCGTGATAAGTGATGCAGCACCTGCGACAATACCAGTCCCTCCATTTATGGCGGCATGTGTCTTGACACTACGAATACGACGGTTCAAATGGTTTAGTAGAAGTTCATCTTCTGCCGCCAGTTCTTTGGCTCCAGCAACACTATGTCTATAAGCTCTCCTCCAGACAAATATTGACCATGTTGTATTAACCAAGCCAAACGGTGCTACTGGTGCATTTCCGATGTATCCAGATAAGAGATTACTGGCCAAATACACTCTTCGATTGGAGCCGCCAATAGCCATAAACGTCCCAACTCCAACTAATGTAGCTCCAAATCCCATCACAATATCCATGCCGATCCGATCTATCAATTATGTACCTAACTCTCTAAAGTTGACAGCCAATACACTATCTATACTGCGTACCATTTGCCTATTCTTACCATGGACCATCTTTTGTGTTTGTAAGTAATGCCGTTCCTGCCGAAGAAGATGGATATTGCGCAGGCTTAGTCGAGCATCAAAGAAAGCGAAATATGAGATTGAAAGTGCAAGAGTCGCACCGACTGCCATCAGAGCAATTGCATAATGTGGTAGGGGATATTTGTTCCATACGTTGGCAGCGAAATCTCCAGCATTAGCTAATTCAAGAAATCCTACACCTGCGAGGAGACTATTCTTGAGCCTATTTTGTTTTTCTATAATGTAACAATACTTTTGTTTAATAAAGCTAATGGTTTCGAATGCTAAGGAGGACCTGGATATGGTCATAGGGGGATCAGGCACGGGCGCGAGCGCGAGCGATTCCACATCGCATTCTGTTTGGGAAGTCTTGAACATTGTGCCATCTTCTTCTTCTAGCTTAGTCATATCATATCTGCTTGCCATGATGAGGGCTGGTTCCTAATGCAAAGGAATTTCCATCCCGCAGCGTGTATACGATTTTTGAGAAGGCGCTGGTGAGTGGTGAAGCTGTGACTTCAAAGTCAAGGAATTAGCCGGCCGGTGAAAATGTCTCAACCTGCTCCCTGCAGGGTGCGTTACGGTGCGTAACAAAAAAACGAGTTATATCACGCGCATCATGACGTTATAGTGCAGTTATCTGTTAACGTTAAGCACGGACCAATTCTTATAATCGTGTCTACATAGTTATAATCTAACTAGAGAGAGATATTTAATGTCATTCATATTCGTCTTAAGTTAATCCGAGCAGATTCTTTATTAAATTCGGAATTTAATTCCGTATGGCTTAAGACGACCGTTACCCTGTGAGTAAAAACGGACCAGCTCTTTAATACTGAGTCCTTATGATTTTTTTTCCGGAACTATTTGGTTTCTTCCGAGGACTGAATTAAATAATTTAATTGAATTATAGCTCCATAGACAATAAATAATGTTTAAAGTTGCCAGTGAATTGAATTCGGCTAGGTTGTTAACAGTTTGGTGAATCAATATATATCTTTCTACTAGCCCATCGAAAATTGCTTGATTAAAACCATTTAAATATATCTGCTTAACTTATATGTATATGTATATTACACACATTGTTTGGACAGCTCTCTAACTACCTTTAAAATAAATTCCTCTATTCCGTTCCTTCCATTCCATAGTTTCGAAGAGGATGGAATTATCACGACCAGGTATATAGTCGAAACGGGCCCCTCTTATCATTTTGTTCACTTTGCGTACGAATGCTTCCTTTTTCAGAACCACTAAATGGTGGTCTAGAGCTATATGTATCCGACTAGTACTGGTGCTGTCTTTGTGGCACTGTTTATCCATTAATACGTAAGCTTATTATAAAGTTTTTCAACCTTTAACTTTTCATCGTTTCGAAATAACTTTATATTCGTCCTGCAAAAAGTGGTGAATTCCTCCTCTTGGGTGGGTGTGCACGCAATCCTCGGTCTCTTGGAATTTGAATTTATTTCATTTGCAGAACCTTCTCTTTTGTTACTGGTGGGAGAGACAGGACTTTCTGAAAATTCAGCAACGATGTCTTGACCTCGTCCTCTTCTAACAGATTCACTAGACTCAAAGTGACCCTTATTGGAACCACTGTGACTAGGAGTACTGAGACTATCTTTCTGCTTCATTAATGTTAATAATTTAGCTTGCTTCAGTCATGTTTAAATAGGAAAATAAATCAGTTTGACAGTTTCCTTGTTGAATTAATTAAAAAACAAGGAGTTAGCACGACGCGTTTCTGTCAGATCCAAAATAAATGTACAGCATTTACACACATATAGATTGAACGTTTGTAACCAATATTAACATCCATTTCATTTCGCATGAAATAGAACCTTCATTAAGTTTGTAACCAATATTAACATCCATTTCATTTCGCATGAAATAGATAGATAGGCAACCTTCATTAATCTATTTTATTCATCATTTATATCGAAACTGGCCTTTGGTTTATTTATCACGGAATTACGATATCCCATCCCCCACCTCTATCCTGCAGGTTCATGCATTCTTATGCTAAGCGAAATCAGGGGTTAATACCTATACTAATATTTCTACAAATCGAAACCTACTTCTTTGTATTTATCACGCGTAGGTAGGGTTTGATCCATTTTATCAATTGTTCGGTCTCGTTTATTCATGATTGGTAAACCGGATTCAAAAGATTTATTATTGATTTCTTTAATGATGAAATGTTTATTAAACCTTCGATTTTACCGTTTTCTGCTCCAGTGTTGTTAGTTAAGAAGAAAGACGGTAGTTACAGACTTTGCATTCATTACAGAGCACTCAATAATATTACAATCAAGAACAAATATGATCTGTTAGACCAATTATATGGAGAAAATGCATTAAATAATATGGTTGTCCCATCCTCGGCATCTGTTCCACTTTGAGTGGAAACCCATGGGGGGAGGGACTGGTCTGGCGCATGCCCAGTGCTATCGGCGGCTCGACTCCATCCATTCCCTGGCTCTCCGTCCGGAGCTTAACTCCATCCACCGGAGCTAGTTAGGATGGGAGGTTGGTAGTAAGAGAGGTTATTCTGCTAGTTCTAAAACTTCGTCGCTTCAATATAACGCAATTATCTACTTATCCACAGAATAGTGAATAGTTCCGACTGCATTCGTTTCTCCTTCGGAAGCCTCAGAAATCTCAGAAATCTCCGGTAGGCCAGATCCATATCCAAATGATTCATGCGGTTTGGATTGGTCTCGCCGATTTGCCCACTAGAATTATCCGACTCAATAATCCGCCTACGTTCGAATCGTCGGTTATCCTATACTCCTATTGATGGAAGTCTCATAATGAAGGATATCGACTATATGGAATGGGCTTTCTTCAGAATCAATAAACACAGGCTTATAAGGGTTAAACATATAACTAAACTAGGATGACGACTCTGGTAGCAGAGCCAGGTCTAATCGAGTCAGTGACATTTGAGAAAGTGCAGCCAGGGAAACCTTGTTCAACTGATTCCAAACAGCCGATCCGGTTATAGTTCAATTGGAAACGAGCAGGCGGATAGGGATTGAACGTGGTAACTTTTATCGTGACATTCCTCGTAAATATTCATTCAATGAAAGATGATGACATTTCGGAACTACGGCTCTGTGACAAAAGCTTGGTATCAGCCTAAAAAGTATCGATCTGTACCTGAATGTCTGAGACAATTGATGAAACGTTTAGCGTCAACGATGATCTGCTAATCTCAGTAGTATAAGGTAAATTATTATAAACGTTAAGTTCGGCATGTTGGGCGGTGGGCGGAGTCCGGAACACAGATACATACCAGTAGATAGGATAAATAGTCTTAACTTTCTTAGTCATTTTTTATTCAGGATTAACATTGAGTTCAGAGAAGTTAAAAGTTACTATATGGTTGGCTTTGTAAATAATGGCACGAACAGCACAGATTTGTAAAGTAAAATCTGATACAACAGTAAAGGCACATGTTCTTTCATACGCGGAAAAATCTATTTGTAAAGGATCTTATTGAAGATATCGATAGTAATTCATATTGGTTATTAATATGCAGACAAGTTCATCCGAGAATCAATAACCAGTTACACTTTATGAGGAATAATAGCAGAACTATCCTCAGATTCAGAGCAGCCTGAATTTGCTGTAACAGCTGACCATGATCGTTTTAGTGAATATCGTTTTGATCTCTACCTGTCCGCTCTTCTCCCTCCCTTGTTATCCCCTCAGCGCTAATATAAGGAGAATAATGAAAAATTCAAGAATCCATCCATATCTGCCTACAACTTTTCAGCGGAATATTCCCCGTGTATACTGCTGATGATCTCTACGAAAATATCTTTTTGGGGATTATTTTTTGATGATCTTCAAAGTCAAACAGAAATTTCTACAATTTCATTAGATGGATAAAAAATGTGTTTAATCTCCGGGTACCTTATCGGAATTTTTATGTTCACCAGAGCCGGAAAGTCGTGAAGTCGCGAAGTCGGTGAACCGTTGGGCCGCGAAGTTGTAAGTTATTGCATTAGGTCTACATAATTAGAACTTGTAATGCAGCTCGTGCTGCCTATATACTTGATCGCTGTTGACGTTTATAGTGTTGATGTTGGTGTTGGTGTTGACATGTCAACCTATAACTTTGATTTGATTGATATATCTCCGATATGATAATAACGTTTCTTATTACACGGGAATATCATACCCAATGGTCATACACTGGGGCTATATGTTCGGAGAGCTCTTTCAACAATTCAATAAGCAGAACAGTCGTCAACGTGCCTGTTGCCTATGATTGTCTAGCGATAAGATAGAAAATCCTCGGCTTTTGACTTTTAAAAATTTGTTGCCTAAAAGACTATCTCGGTGTGTGCTTTGATCATGTACACGAGCAAATAAGTAACAACGACGGGTCTATATAACCACTAGAATTACTAGTATAAATAATTATGACCTTTTTGAAATATAAATATTTCTTGAATTGCTGGACCCGAAGGTAAGTAATTGATTGGTTGATTTTTATTTAGGAAATTTGGTTGAAATATATATTGGGTGACTTAGATGGCGGAGAATACATCAAGTGATATCCCATACCCTTATCTTTGTGCTTTTACTAGTCGACAAAAGAGTGTGAAAGGGTATAATACTTAATACAATTCAGAGACACTAGTACCACCTAGTGTAATTCTGTTATTATAGACTAAAGCCTATAACGTATGAGACACAGAGAAAAGATACAGTACTAAGATATACAAGATATAGAACGGGCCAACGTTCGATACAATGAATATAATATAATA
>JAJMIF010000023.1:59317-159005 GCA_030583505.1 Sugiyamaella castrensis | reverse complement strand
TCTTATCATTTCCCCTGCATAATGCGTCATACCATTTCAACATTTCTTTTTTTCTGGAACTAAGGTCGTATTTTTTATATAGAATTATCCGAACATCCTCCAAACAGACCAGTTGATGGAGCTTGGTTGCAGGAAACAGATTATTGATGCTGTTACCTCCTCTCTTAAGTATGCAAACACTGCTTTGCTCATCTCTTATGATGAAACTGGAGGTTACGCTGACCATGTTGTATAAGTAAGGGAAATGGGTTATGTCCCAACACTTGTTAGTCCTAATGGAACTGTTGGAGAATGGTTTACAAATCCTGAGAATACCAATGAATATGTTTCTTTAGGTCTCGGTTTCCATGTTCCTTTTTATATTGTTTCTCCTTACACTAGAGGAGGAAGGGTTATTACCGCTCCAGCTGATCATAATAGTCAAACTTTGTTCCTTGAGAAAAAATGGGTTCAGGCTAGATTTCGCTTGAATATTACTACTGAACAAATGAGCTCTTGGCGGCGTGAATTCATATCTGATCTTCTTGACTTTTTTGATTTCCAGAATCCTGGTTTCTCCTCAGTTCCTGAAATTGCTTATGTTCCTGCTCCTACTCAGATTGATAATGCCTTCACCCAACCAAGTACCTGCGAAGAACAGTTCGCTGATCAAACACAGACACCAGTTCCTTATGGTAATGCTGATAATATTACCAGTAATCCTGACTCGTTTACTGAACAGGGATATAAGAGGATTGTTGGAGCACTTACTGAGGGTCGTTTCCTTCTCTTCCAGAACGCCTTAACTAAACAATGTCTTACAGATATTGGTCATGGTCAGCTCTCATTCACTGGCTGTGGTACCAACTTCTCATCTCAAGATCAAAGATTTATTGTCTATCAACAAAGTGGCGCTTTTATTACTCAGTTCAAAATTAAAAACTTTGAGGGCAATTATATCACTGAAGGCTTCGGTTCTACTACCAATAAAAATGAAGCCGGAGTTTTCACAGTCACTTATAATTCGACATTGGTTACACTATTGCTTCAACTGGATTTAATCGGTTTGGATTCGAATTTAGCGGTTTTGGGAGTAATAGAGTTCTTTGAGGTTGTTTCCTTTTTCATTTAGGTAGGATCTTCAATACACTGAGTAAATTCAATTTTTCCGATTACACATTTAGTAGGGCTCCAGGCAAGATGTGTCAGTGTCTAATTTTCTTGCTTTTGGGGTAGGCTTAGCCCAGGATTCGTGTTTAAAAATTTCTCATATTCTTATATAATATAGGTTTCATAATTGTTTTAGCAACTTGACTACTAGGTAACAAGGAATTATTTTCGATCTATGAAGATATTATTTAAATCCCGTTAACTAGCTTGGACCAAATTCACATACCCTTGGGTTCTCTTTATTTCATCCAGCAATTTGAAGCAAAATAAGGGCAGAACTACTAGGGCTTCGTCTATATCCGTCAGAGGCAGATTTCGAGCTGAATTGGATGAAGTGAAACATTATAATATGAACAAAAATTACACTTTATCTAACAGTTATTACATTCAATTCCTTCTTCTACGAATAAATGGATCAGAACGTGAAGGCTTACGAGATGAGTCAGGAGGCTCCCTTCTTTCAGGGGGAGTTCGAGAAGGAGGAGGGGGAAGACGGACAGGCGCCCTATCATGTATATCCCGATTATATCGAAATGGGGCTGGTGAACGTGATCTAGGTCTACCATTGGAAAATCTACCGGGTCCATCATTATAGTCATATGGAGGAGAGTAGCGCGACTTTCGTGGCTTTCTGTAGCTGGGATTACCCCGCTGTTGTTGAAAAGAATCTACAGGTGGAGGAGGAAGGCGAGAATCAATAGGTTCCTTATCTGAGGGTCTCTGCCGTTCATCAGCACTTGTTGAAGTTCTCCCACCCGACTGTTCACCATTAACCTTTTTTCTATCCAAAGACGAAGACCTACGTTGTTGCTGTGTCTGAAGGGCCTGCATAGAACTCTCACCCTCAGTCCTCCTTTCTGATGAAACACCAGTATCTGGCGGCTGAATTGGACCTTTAGAAGCACGATAGGAAGGAGGACCGGAAGACGATGACGATGACCATGACCCCGATGGAGAAGTGTTTCCACTTTCCGCATAGAGGCGTAGTCGAGGATCCCTGATATTCTGAACTGTTTTATTTGGTGCAGTTACATGCTCCAAACTTTCTCCTCCGATGCGGTTCTTATTCTTATCTTCCTGCTTTTTGTTTTCCTTATCTTTGTTGAGAGCAGTATCTTTATTTCGGCCCCTCTCCTTCTCCATTTCCTTTTGTTGTTCGTTTTCCTTTTCTTTTCCATTCTGTTTGTTCAACTTCTGTTTCTCCTTTTGACTCTCTTCATTGAGCTTAGACTTTTTGTCTGTATGAATATTACTTCCAGCCTTTGCTGAGGTATCATCATCAGAGGCCGCTTTCCTCTTAAAGTTTTCGGTAGAAACTTTATTACTGATTTCCTTCTCAGACACGCCATTATTATCTTTATCAGCCTCGATGGGTAAGGTATTATTTGCTTGAGCCTCTGTCGCTACAACATTAGATTGAGCTTCACCGTCAGTTGTAGGTGTAGGTAGATTATCCTTTGGTAGAATATTGCTTGGTCGATATCCTTTAGAACCGAGTTTAGTGATATCATATTCTCTAATCATTTTTGGAGTAGCGTCCTTTACTAGGATATCTTTTGGTGGAGTAGTATCTTTAGCCTGAATATCATGAGGCGGAGTTGATGTAGTTGGCTTAATAACAAGAGCAATATTCTGAAGAGGTCTACTATCCTTAGGAGGAGTAATATCCTTAATAGGAGGTCTACTATCCTTAGGAGGATTAATATCCTTAATAGGAGGAGTAATATCCTTAATAGAAGGAGTGGTGTCGTTAATAGAAGGAGTAGTAGTATCCTTAATAGAAGGAGTAGTATCCTTAAGAGGAGTACCGCCCTTTACCGGAGAATTATTCTCCACAGACGAGGCAGAGGAGATATCCCTCGATTGAGGAGCCACTAAAAGATCAGGCCTTATTTCAGTAAACATTTTCCTCTGCTTTGCATCAGCAATTAATCTGCTCCACACTGGATTCTTCACCAAGTTTGCTTCATTACCCAAGATCCACATTGAACTTTTTGCACGTGTAATAGCTACGTTCATTCGACGAGTATCTCCCAAGAAACCTACTCCTTCAGCATCTTCCATAGCACGCACACAAGATAAAATTATAACGTCCTTCTCCTGACCCTGGAACCCGTCCACAGTATTAAAATCAATCTGATCTAACACGGCATCACCCAACTTCCGTCTAAACACATTTTTAAGTTCTTGAACTTGCCTCTTGTAAGGAGAAATTATCCCGATTTTCCCCGACAAATCAAACCCACTATTTTCACAGCTTTCAAATAACCAAGAAAAAAGTTCAAACGCAAACAAAGCCTCTGCAGTGTTATACATGGATTTAGTTTCTCTGGACTTCTTTTGGGTTCCTAAAATATCAAAAAACCTATATGGAGTCAACAACTTATCCTCATGCCAGGGTCTGGCCGTCATAGAAGCCATCCTATCACCATTATGAAGTTTACCATGATAAAACTCCTTACTTGGGAACCTAGCAATATCTGGGTGCATTCGAAATTGAGTATCTAACATACGGACTCGGTCAGGATACTGACGGAACATTCGCACGAATAGACTCTGCTCATACTTCAAATTTGCTGCTGCCTGAGACAAAACAGTGGGAGGCAATTGATTTGGATCTCCAACCATAATACACTGAGTACACCCGAATTTCAAAGGAATCAAAACCGATAATTCAACACACTGTGCAGCTTCATCGATAATCACAGTATCAAATCTCATCTTTAGAGATGTCAATACTTTATGTGCACTACCAGATAAAGTTGAACAAATGACCTGAGCTGCTCCTAATATGCTAGCTTCATATTCCCGACGTTTAGCATCTTTCATTCTAGCAGCCGAGATCCGTTGCTCACGCTGAACATCTAGTTGCCTAGACAGATCCTTGATGGTCTTACTAAGAGTCCTGATTTGATCTTCCAATTTGGAATATTCTTCTCCACTAAGATCCACAGAGCTGTTCAGCTTCTGTCTCAGGGTATCTCTTTGGTCGATAACAGATCTTTGCTGTTCTCTGATTAATCCATCATCTTTTATACCACTTTTATTACTTTGTTCCTGCACTGTTCTTTCTACCAACTCTTCCAGAGTAACATCTCTAACCTGGCTATTAACCGCATCACTTCTACCTAATCTAACCAACTTTGGCTCAAATCTTTTGCCATGAGATCCGATAATACCAGCCTTTAAACGGAGAACAAGCTCATCAACAGCTGCATTGGATGGTGCACAAACCAGAATCCGCCTTGAATTGGGAACTTCACTATCAAACTGAGGTAATGGTTTCGAACTTGACGATGTTAAGTATGCGCCAATTATACCTAAGATAGTTTTTGTTTTTCCTGTGCCTGGGGGGCTTTTCATATTAGTAAAGAAATAAATAAAAAAATAGAACAAAAATGGGAGGACCATCTCCGGAAAATATCACGAAATAGTCAACGCGATCTAAATGTACTTACCCTTGAATAAGAGAAAACCCAGGAGGAGCTTCAATAGAGCTGATACGAGCGTCAACAGAGCTAACAACTGCTCGTGCTTGTGATTCATTCAGTCCATATATTTGCATCGAAGGCTTAACTGTTTCTGGACGAGAGTTACGTAGTTCTCCCGGAAGCCCTTCAATAATAGACGATTTCAAATCATAAAATGGAAGTCCTACTAAAGCCCCGTATTCTCGCTCAACAGTAGTTAAACTGAAAGAACCATGTTAATAAAATAAACAATAAAATAAGGGTGTCCCAATGTGCGGAGAATAAAAATTATCGCTACTTACCTCATTACACGTAAACCATAAATAGTGTATCCTTGTGCTAAAGATTTTAACATATCAGCTCCTGGATTATATGTTCGAAAGGTTAAATCAACATAATCAGAATTCACATTAACCTTTTGAATTCTTGCTAAGCAATGCGGCTTAGATCGGTTAGGCATCGGTGGCTTGCCAGTAAAATCGTTACCGAAAAATGACAAAATGACGATATCAGACTCACTAACTTTTGTATCTCTAAACGTCTGAGGTTCAATAGACACATGAACATCGATGAACTCATCGCAAGTAACTCTTCGACCAACCTGAATTTTGAATGAGGTTTGCTGACCGTTTTCCATTCTAACCTTTTGAATTCCCTGCCAGCATTCGAGCATCAACAAAGGCCGGAAAATTCCTTCGTATTCCTCCACGGTAGAAAATTTGTCCAGAACTCCTTTAAAAGGCTCTGCCAGGTTAGGAAACCGACCTCTGGAATAATAATCCCAAGCTAAAACGATCTTATGTAAAGGATCTAAATCAATATTAAGACGCTTCATCATAAGACTTTTCTCCGATTGTTTCTGAGCTACTGTTGGTGCCAGTCGGAAGCGATTCATATGAGTAGTACTCAATCTGAATCCTGGTTTGTCTATATTCCGCATACCACCAGGAAGGGCAGTAGGAGGAGCTTTCTTTTTCTCAGTGAATAAGCCATCATCTTCCGACTCTTCTTCACTTGATTCGGAGATCTCACCGGCATTTGCTGATGATACCCCCTGTGCCGCACTCGACGTCGTGGTAGGGGAAGGTTGTTTCTTTGAATTAAATCCAGGTGGTCTAGGAGGATGAATATCCTTGGAGATTTTATTGCTGGCAGCTGATCCTGCTGTTGCCAATCGGCTACCCTTCAGATTTTCCCGTAGCATCTCGATTTGACTGAGTTTAGCAGGAGCACTAGGTTCAACGGCACGGGCATGAATACTTGGAGCAGGTATTGGTGGAGGACGACCGTCTGCTGTCCGTTGATACAAGTCAAGTAATGTCTTCTGGCGCAAGGGCTTTGTTTGTGTGGGAGAAGCAAGAGAAGCAGAAGACACGGATGATATAGATGATAATGAAGGCGATGGCGAAGAAGAATCAGACCTTGTTTTGTCAGTCTTCTTATTACTGCGTAACTGAGCTTCAAGTTGAATCTGCTCAATATCCACTTCAGTCAACACATCCATACTACCCAACGCAGATAAAAGTTGAGAGACTGCATCTTTAGACAGCCTATTAGAGATTCTACTACTAGCACATTGCTTGAAAACTTCCACCAAACTTTGAGGTAATTTGACCCTAAACGATTTCATTAATCCAATAATATCCATAATATTCCTGAAACAAGCGTCCAATAGTTCAAGATCTCGTAACTTTAAAAGATCACACATTAACTCAATAGTACTGGCAACAGGCAAAGCCAGTAATTCACCATTAGAAGTAGCTGAGTTAGCAGGTTGTGAAGGTAAATCTACCTCGAAAAATCGAAATTGATCCAACAAAGTTTGACAGTAGTGAGCTTCTTCACGGAAAAAATCCTTCATAGTATCAGTAAGATACTCATTGCCCCATGGACGAGTGTTACTGAACGTAAATTGTAGAAATTTCCATGTACTAATCCAATATTTGAGAAGTTCATTATCCTGAAGATGTGCGGAAAGCTTTGATTTAAAATCAACGTCTACCACGCCCCCATGAGGAGAATAGAGAACATCGATAAAATCTTGACTAACCTTGATCAATTTAGGACAAGCAGAAAACTTGGACATTGTACGGACAGAATCCACGGCCGTAATAAAAGAGTCTAGTGCTAGTTTAGGGTTAGATCGAAGTAATTCTCGAAGTGCACTAGCACGAGTTCCAGTTTCATCGAAAGCCTGAGAGAAAATATCAATAGCGATATCACTTAATTCAATGGAACCAGAGAAACTAGCTAAAAATGTAGACAGTAAAACTTCAGAGTCTTTTAGAACACGTTTGATTATGGCACCATCAAGGTCACTAATGATTTGAAGAGATTTAATAGTTGAATAAAGGGCTTTTTCTTGAATTGGTTGTTGATTGTCTGATCTGGATTGAAATTTATATAAAAAAGTAGCCAACTTCAGTCCTTTTAAAACAAAAATAATCATATCTTCATCAAATAATCGAGATTGAGTATTTAATGAGTCCCATAAAGATGTGACAGTGGATTCGGCAGCGGCAATGGTTGTGGGGGTAGTATTACTAGCATTAGTAATCAGTTTCGTACCATCCAAACTAACAGTAGTGCTCGCCATCATTGGATCACTAGAAATAACATCAAATTGAATCGACAATTGAATCAATCGTCCTGCCCGCTTCCTGAATCGAGGTACATGATATGCATCTAAGATATACTTTGAACACTTATAAACAATGTTCTTGACATCATTACGCATCATCCTTGAAACTTCTGGAATCAATGGAGAACAATTACTTAACTGTTTTATATATAAACAAGCCGCAGAGATAGTCAGTAACTTATTAATTAATGCATCTCTTCCATACCGATTGCTAGCATCCCGAGATTCTGGTAAAGATGACAATTGACGGAACAGGGCAGTTAAAATAGCAGTACCGATTTTTTGAAATTCCACCTCATCAATTGAGTCGGGGATTAGACAATTAGGGTCATCTTTGAATATATGATCCAGCCAATTATAAGCATCAACGGGACTACTACTGTAGATTTTATCATAATTGGGTAAAAGTTGATGTACGGAAAGATCAAACTGTGATAACGATGGGGATGGCGATGATGATAAGGAGTCATAAAGGGACTGTTGCTGGAACATCATAGAATTGGCGATATCGCGCAAAGATACCGGAGCTAATTTATTAATAATGGTAGAAGTTGTCGATGGTTGATTTGAGGGGGCTGTTTTCCACGATAAAAGTGTATGCAGTAAAGTAAGAGCGATTCGAAAAGTATTAGAATCGTTTGTAATAAAGAGGTTTAAGTGCCGTCGAAGTAAAATTAAGAAATGTTCGGATTGGTCTAAAAAACTGTTTAAAGTTAAAGACGATGAACCATTACTATAACAAATTGAAAGGAATCGTATAATGTAATTAGCATTCAACATGAAAACAATGACATGATTATCTTGATCCAAAGAGTTTGATTCTTGAGATGTTGGGTTTGTTGGGGTTTTACGATGGCGACCCGGACGACCACTAGTTGATGCAGCAGCTAACATATTTGATTCTAGTTCACAAATTTTATTAGCAATGTCATCAAAAACTTTGACTAGATGTGAGGTATCCATTGTGACGGGGTTGGTTAAGCGAGAACTATCACCAGAATCAGCTGCAGCTGGAGCTGCAGCTCCAGAATCAGCTCCAGCTACAACGCCAGCTACAACACCACCTCCGACACCAGCTCCAACAGCACCTCCAACACCTCTTGTCGCTGAAGTTGGCGTAAGCATAGAAATAACATCTTTAGCCCAATTATGCAAAATAGCATCAGAATGAAATAGAAATAACCCTGCAACTGGAGGAACTATCACATTCGTCTTTCTAATAATTGTTTCGAAATCCAATTGTTTCAATTTTTGCTTGTCAAGACGTTGGATACACCTTTTGAATAATTCGATTGCATTGTTGCTATCACTTCCAACTGGAGAATTGAGATCATCAATAGAAAATAACCATGGACAAAATAAACATTCTACTACTGTTATAAAACATTTAGATTCAATATATTCAGGCTCGAGAGAATTTTTCATGGCAGTTAATAATCTGTCCTTATCTTTAGAATTAATAGAATTAGCAAATAACTGAATATTATCTTCATTAATTCCCATTTGTACACGAAAAATAACTTTCATTCTATCGAATTCCAAATGATAAATTGCTGAACATAAAGCACATCTAGATAACTCCATAACTAATCTGGAATGAAATCTAGCAGTTGTTTTAATAGATTCATCCATAGATAACAGAACTAAAGCTACAGATGCTAAAGGACGCCAATTATTATCACAAAACCAATGTGGATGTGGATGATGTAAACTAGAATCATCAGCATTTTTAGAAATAAGCATCAATGCAGTAGCAGCGTTTCCAGCAGCATTGAACATAAGTTGAGGATCATGAGGGTTATCTTTCCATTGTTTAAGTATAGAATGAGCTTTTTCGACTGCCAATTTAGCCTTTTCATTAAGGGTGAGTTGTTGTGTCATTATGAGAAATGTGAGATGTGAAATGTGAAATGTGAAATGTGAATCAAGAAAAATCTAACCTCAGCTGGCAATTCAAATCTGACACAAGATAAGAGATAACCTTAATGAAGCTACTGAACTGCTCAATATCGGCCCAATTTCAAATTAAACGAATGAAAGAATTAAACAAATATCAATAAGAAGAAAAGAGAAAAAGAATATCAAAACACAATGATAGGATTTTTCACTTTTAATTTGCAGCCGTCAATCAATCAATCTATCAATCAATCTATCAATCGATCAATCTATCTATCTATCAATCTATCAATCAATCAACCAATCAATCAATCAGATAATCAGACAATTTATATCGAAAAAAATAATATTTGACCAACCTTTCCTATATATCGACTACGCGTGCACAACTGACGGTTGAACAACTGCTCAATAAAGTTCATAGGGGAAGGAAAGAAAAATGAAACAGGAAGAAGGAAGCTGGAGAAGAGACTCACAAATTTAAGTTTGTGGGTTCGGTTAAATGCTACTATTCTGAACTGTACTGTGTACCGTACGTACAACACGCGTCTGATAATAATCTGGTAAGTTACAATACGCGTTACAACCCGCCGTTCATAAGAACAGATTGGGAAAGGAATTAGCATATTGCCTCCGGCGGCTGGGGCTCTGCCCCAGACCCCGTAGCTCGCTTCGCTCGAGATCAAGTTCGTGTTGTTTCCATCTGATTTTGCCCCAATCGAAGGGGTGGGATGAGAGGTGTGAGGCAGCTAGCTGGGAGGCAGATGGGAGGCAGAGCAGAGCGTAAGAGCAAATTCTAGTCCTTTATAAGCATGCACCAAATTTTAATAATACTACTTTCCAGTGCCATGAAGCAAATGCTTGGGTCACCAAAGGTTCAAGAGTAGCTTGCAGGAACCATGTAGAATAGATCATCAAGTAGAATTATGTAATACGGCCCAACAGTCCGGCTGAGGTTAGCTCACAGTAGCTCTGCTTAGCCGTGGCTAGGATTCCTAGGTACCAATTTATTATTAATAATACTACTCTGTATCGTTTCAAATTGACCCAGAATGCTGCTCTCAGACCCGTTCGGTAACCCTGCACTGGTTGTTTTAGCACCTTTTAATTTTTTACCCACTGGGTTTTTTAGCGTTGGTTGTTTTTCCAGTGCCAAGAAGCAAATGCTTGGGTCACCAAAGGTTCAGGAGCAGCATGCACGAACCATGTAGAATAGAGATCATCATGTAGAATTATGTAATATGCATGGCCCAACAGTCCGGCTGAGCTTAGCCAAGCTAACAGGTAGTAGCTCCGTGGCCACGATTTTCCTAGTTTATTATTATTATTATTATTATTATTATTATACCACTACATTGATTAATGTCACTGTTTCTAATATCTTCTGTTTAAGTATTGCTGATATTATTAATGAAATTATACCAGAAGAAACTCACCTAATGTTTGATGGTGATTTGGTTTGAGCCATGATAATATCATATATAAGGATATATTACTCTTAATATATCAGTCTATCGCAATTCAGCGCCCAGTACTCTCTCTGTCACTAGTATTAGTCGACTTTAGTCTGACCTCTAGTCGGTTTAAGGCTAAGTCTCTGAGCTTTTTTTATCTCTGTTCAACTACAAGAAGTATTTGTTTCTTGTTTTTTTACCATCAGTTTCAGAGCATTCGTTGTATTCCGAGAAGAACACATGAAGATACAGGCAGAAAGAATACTTTACTCCATCAAGCCCGAGTACTGAAAGGACGGGTGTGGAGGGAGGCAGGGACGAAGTGGGGTTGGCCATAGCTCCTGGCGATCAAATGGCGATCATTCAGCCGTGCGGCTTGGATTTGATTTGATACTATACCGTCGTCTCTTTTAACACAAACTTTAATGAAAAACCTTGAAGAGGTTCGACAATACTCAAGTAGCCGAGAATAATTAGTTTAAATGAGACCTCTCATAATTCACTGCTATCGACGAAATCTAGAGCTGAAGTAGACCATACAGCATTGTTCTGCATAGACTCTGAATAGCAACGCTAAATAATACTTATCAATTTTTAATTATATAAAATCATCAAACAGTAAAGACAAAAACTTCATTCACCCTTTTCTTAATTAGCAGCACAATTAAAGAGGAGTTAAACGAAGATAAGGCTTAATAGTCTTAAATTTAGGGAATAGAGTCTTAGCTTCTTCATTACTAACTGATGGATGAACAATAACATCATCACCAGGAGTCCAATTAATAGGAGTAGTAATTCTATGCTTATCACCAGTTTGAAGAGAATCAACAACTCTTAAAACTTCAGCAGTATTACGTCCAGTTGAAGCAGGATAAGAAAGAATCAAACGAATAGTCTTTTTAGGATCAATAATAAAAACTGATCGGATTGTAAAAGCAATTCCCTTGGAATCAACATTAGTAGTATCTTGATAATCAACCATATCATAAAGATGAGCAATCTTTCTCTCTGGATCAGCAATAATAGGGAAAGTAAGACGAGATCCAGTAACTTCATCAATATCTTTAATCCATTCTTTATGAGAATTAGTAGTATTAGCAGAAAGACCAAGTAATTTAACATCACGTTTAGCGAATTCGGGTTCAAGTTTAGCAAATGCACCTAATTCAGTAGTACAAACAGGAGTGAAATCATCAGGATGAGAGAAAAGAATACCCCAAGAGTTACCTAAATATTCATAGAAGTCAATTGGTCCATTTGAAGTATCAGCTTGGAAATTAGGAGCTTTTGAACCAAGACGTAAGATAGCGGGAGGAGGTTGAGTAGACATTTTGTAGAAGACGATTTATATAAAATCAATTGATCAATTGAGTGACCAGGAATATTATAGATAGCACGCAGTGAAAAAACAGAAGAGAGAGAACAGAAAAGAAAAGAAAAGAAAAAAAAAAAAAAACCTATAAATGCAAACTTTAAAGGGGAAAATCCAATCCTTTTATAGTGTGGAGCTGTGAGCTGGGGAGCTGGAGTTAGTGAAGTGAACGAGTCAGGAGAGGAAGAAAAGAAGAAAAAGAAAATCGTGAAAATAACAGAGAGATTTTGAAGAAGCTGCTACTGCTGCTGCCGAACCCACCAGCTATTATTCTCTCTAAATGCCCAATTAACTCCCTCCAATCGTGCCCCGTAACTTTTAAAACTTTCTTCCTTTTTGGTAATATTTCGTTTTTATGGTCTGTAGCTTAATGCAATTGTCGATGATGAATTGGCACGTGATTTGAGGTTGTCGCGATCGGTCCTAGTGGATTCCTTTTTGCTTGCTTTTGACCTTTGACAAAAAGTGAGTATCATGACGCAAGACTTACAGGCATGCAGGCAGTAAGTTGAGTTAGGTTAACGTTAACAGTTTGTAGTGCGTAACGTTAGTCAGTCAATCAATTGATAAGTTACTGTCTCTGTACGAGTCAATTATGGTTGCGTTTAACATTAAATTCAAGTAAAGTTATCAATTGACCTGTTTAGGTCCGTCTTCTGCCGCGACTCTGACTGCCGACTCTGCCTCTGACTCAAATAACATTCTCTCGAGTGTTGCGAACGAAGCCGATTTTGATCGAGCTAATTCATTATCTTAGATCGATCTGATGGTAGATCGATACATGTGCACATGCACACACGTAATATCACGTGAATTTAAATAAATCACGTACGTACGTACTTTTAAATTTTCAGTGATAGAATCCTTTAATTTTACTGGTTGATATCAATCTACTACATAATCATTCCGAGACCTCCCCCCACGTCGTACGTTTATTTTATTTTTTAGTTTTTTGTGGCTGCAAGTATCGGTCCGTGGCTTTTGTGGTTAGGATCGTGGAGGTGTTGACTCAGATTGAACGCAATTTGGGTTCGATGTGAGCAAAAGTTTGATTTATATTAATAGTATTGTGCAGTAATGTCACGAAACAGACGCATAGAATAACGTCAGTTTAACGCGATCGAGCCTAATTGGCCGTTCATAAATCTCAGAGTAGGAGGCCGACTGACAAGATATGTGTGGCTGGCTCTGGTTCGCCATCTCATTGAGGAAAAAGAGGCGTCGGGCCGGAGGCCGACTGACAAGATATTGTGGCTGGACTACGTTTTGAGACGCTCAGATCCTCGACTACGTAGAGCGAAATGAGACATATACTGGGGTATGTGCAATATCGTATTAAGTAATTAATTGATAATTTTCAAGCTTTAATATGATGTGACTTAAGCTTGGTAAAAAAACCATAGCCAAATTGACTAAGTGAAACACCACTTCCACTATTCTTGAAACCAGTCCAAGCAAGATGAGGATCGGGGAAATCAGCTCGATTGACAAATACTGTTCCTGCTTCAATTTCATTACCGATAATTTCTCCTGCTTCAAGATCCGAAGTCCAAACAGAAGCAGTCAATCCATAGTCTGAATCATTCATCTTGGCAATAGCTTCTTCATCTGAATGAACCTTAATAATAGGGATGACTGGTCCAAACGTTTCATCAGAAACGACCGCTTGAAGAGTTAGATAACATGGCTGGAGGCAGAAGACAGCAGCAATTCGAGAGAAGTGAGCCGTGGGGTCTGGGGCACCGCCCCAGCTGCCGGAGGCAGAACGTACGACAATGGGTACTTACCACTTGATTCATCTAAATCAACAAGAACTTGAGGTCCTACAAAAGTAGAATTCAATTTTTCACTATCAGCAAAAATCTCTGAAGGGATTAATTGTTTTGCACCACGATCAACAGCATCTTTAATTTGAGCACGAACATTACTTGCCGCTTTTTCAGAAATGAGAGGACCAATTTGAGTAGTTTCATCAAATGGATCACCAACTTTATACCCTTTAACAACATCAACAACAGCATCAACAAATTGATCATAAATTTTAGAATCAACATAAACTCGTTCAATTGAACAACAACTTTGACCAGAATTAAAAATAGCACCATCTACAATATCTTCAGCAGTTGATTTAATATTAGAAATATCTGATCTAACATAAGCAGGATCATTACCTCCTAATTCAAGAGCAATTGGAATAGTTCTACCAGCAGCAGCTTTTTGTACCGCCAAACCACCAGCTACTGAACCAGTGAAAACAACCCCAGAAATTGGTTTACGATTAATTAAAGTTTCTAAAACTTGATTATCACCAGAATGAACTATTTGAAGTACTCCATCAGGTAATCCAGCAAGTTTAAATAATTTAACCACTTCTTCAGCGACATTAGGAGTTTGAGGTGAAGGTTTAATAATAATTGAATTACCTGATAATAAACCAGGAACAAGTCCATTAGTTAAACAAAGATAAGGATAATTCCAAGGAAAAATAATTAATATAATTCCTAATGGTTCTCTAGTTAAATATTTCTTAATATTAGGGCGAGATTGTTCATCTACTTGAACATCTTCTAAAGCGGAATCAGCATATTCCAATAAAACTTTAGCTCTTGCAATAGAAGTTAGAATTTCACCTTTTGTATATCTAATAGGACGACCCATTTGTTGAGTGATTTCTTTAGCCAATCTACTAATTGTAGGTTCTTGTTGAATCAGATCAATATATTTAGCTACGATTGTTTTTCTTTCAATTAAAGAAGTCGAAGCCCATTTTTTCTGAGCATTAATAGCAGCTGGTAGAATTTTATTATCGATTTGTTCAATTGTAGTTGCGGGAGTAGTAATAATGGGGGAAGAATTGATTGGAGAGATAGTAGTTAATACTGATGAAGACATTTTGATTGTGGATTGCAAATATTAAATATTAAAGAACAATTAAGAATATGAAATAAATCGAGATCAATATGTATATATATACTGTACTGGGAAAGAGGGAACAACCTCAGTCAATGCAAGCTTCTTTATCTGTCTCTGAAAACCTGGTTCATTCAATATCTGACAGGTCAAGATAAATAGAACCGAAGATATGATTTGATAGCGATAACCAACCGATAGGGGGGCAGGGGGGATTTGAAATTTTAACTCGGGGTAAATATACCCGTGTTAGCTGTACGCGCGTCAACGTTAACTTCTTAGGCAAGTGTACTTAGGCAGGGGACATTGGAAGTAGCTCCTCGAAAGTTACTTTAATCATTAACGCAAAGCTTTTTAATTAGATCTTTTAGATCTTTAACTAGTTTGCCGCTGCCCCTAATCATCGCCGTGGTCGGGGTCGTAGCGGAGAGTTTCATGCGGAATCAGTTCCCGTGTATCTTTGTATTACGTAATACTGTTAAGTTATTACCGCCGCAACAGCATGGAGCCATGAATATTTGCTTTCCTCACTTCAGCTATGAATATTTGCTTTCCTCACTTCAGCTATGAGTATTTGCTTTCCCCACTTCAGCCATGAATATTTGCTTTCCCCACTTCAGCTAGGAATATTTGCTACTACCATCAAGATCTGTACTAAGAGACAAGAGCCGCCAAACACATAACGTCAAAGTTGCTAGGTTTGTCTTACAGATAATCGGCTGACTATTTCTTATCTTTGACCCTAATACTGTAGATTATATGTTTTTAAAGGACTTTAATTCTATATCGCTCTCTCGGTATTTATGATCGACCAAGAAGAAACAGTTTTACAAGGCTAGGGAGAGTTACTTCTAACATAATCAAGATGAATTAGATAGATAATCCATTAAATCTTGACCGAAGATGAAAATTGTATCCCGAGGTAGCAAGAAACGGAGTCTAGAAACGGAGTCTAGAAACGACCAAAGGTCAAATATGCTTGTACAAGATCTCCCTTTAATTCTAAAAGCCTGCCAGCCCAATATCGCCGTGCGATTGGGAGAATTCGAATTCGAATTCGAAGTTCTTGTGCCTGCCAGTCGGCTGCAGCGGAATGTACGGTCCACCACAGCGGCCTGTGCGGTAACATGATGGACAAGTGTCATGTTTGATGCAAAATATTAAGGCCCTGTAACTTGGTGAAAGCCCCCGAAGATCAACAGAAGAAACAAGAGACTCTTTCTGTCAGACTATTACTGTACACCCTTTTTGTAGCAGAATAACCATCATCACCACTTCACCACATCCCCATTTTACCACTTCACCATTTCACCACTTCACCATTTCACCACTTCACCATTTCACCACTTCACCATTTCACCACTTCACCAGCCGCTAGTCAGCCAGCCAGCCGTTTCCTTGTCCCTACCTACTTTGTTGGAATCGTGTGATTTGGAAGGATTCCTAAAACCTTCTTCCAGTTGTTGTTAAATATTGAACAAATTATCTATATCTAATTGATTATTGACATTTTGTCAAGTCAATTCAGTGCATTTTCTCTTGAGCTATCCAAATCAACCAAATTCTATTATACAATGAGGTATGAAAATCATCATCATCACTGCTAGAGAGACTGATCTCCCGACATACTGACTTGGAGTCTCTAACATACTGACTTGGAGTCTCTATATTAAGGATTCATCTAGAGTGAACTGCTACCTCCCGAACATGATCTCAGTTCAGTTACTAACTTTTAGTGGGAAATTTGTTCGTGCTTCAAAATTTAGACATGTCTATGGACAAGCTGTCAAAAAAGAACTCTGTTATGATAATATCAAATTAACTAAAAACGCTTGGGATTCCAATTTAATTAAAGTCAATCCCAAATATATTTCTGTCAATTGGGATTCGTCCGGTGGTGGAGCATTTGCAGTTATCCCCTTATCAGAAGTTGGAAAACTGCCTGATAAAATTCCTCTGTTCAGAGGTCATACTGCTGCTGTTCTAGATACTGATTGGAATCCATTTGATGACTCAATTATAGCCTCAGCATCAGATGATGGTAAAATCGGAATTTGGCGGGTACCTGATGATTTCTCTATTAAATCAAATGGTGAAGATGATGAAGAGGTTAAAGATATTAGTCCAGTTAAATTCATAACTGGGCATTCTAAAAAAGTTGCTCATGTTCAATTTCATCCTGTTGCTAAAAATATTCTTGCTAGTTCATCTGGTGATTATACTGTGAAAATTTGGAACATTGAAAAAGATGATCCTGATGCTCTTTTATTTACTCTTCCTCATAAAGATTTAATTACTAGTTTTGCGTTTAATAATGATGGTTCTTTATTAGCTACTGCTAGTCGAGATAAAAAAATTCGAGTTTGGGATATTCGTGCTGAAAAAATAATTAGTGAAGGCCCTGGACATGCTGGTGCTAAATCGACTCGGATTGTTTGGTTAGGTGATAGTGATCGATTAGCTACTACTGGATTTAGTAGAATGAGTGATAGACAACTAGGAATTTGGAACGCTAAAGATATTGCTAGTGGTCCTATTGGTCATCTTATTGTTTTGGATTCATCCGCTGGTATTTGTATACCTTTTTATGATGAAGGTACTAAATGTTTATATTTGGCTGGTAAAGGAGATGGTAATATCCGATATTATGAATTTGCTAATGATGAATTCTTTCCATTATCTGAATATCAATCTATAGACCCTCAAAGAGGAATGGGCATTTTACCACGAAGGGCGCTTGATGTTAAAGAACATGAAGTGGTTCGTTTTTATAAAATGGTTAATGATTCATTGATTGAACCTGTTCAATTTTTTGTTCCCCGACGGGCTGATACTTTTCAATCTGATATTTATCCTGATGCTAGAGCTGATGAACCGGCTTTGACTGCCGGAGAATGGATATCTGGTAAGAATAGTTTACCAAAACTTATTTCATTAGCTGATGTATTTGATGGTAAAGATGCTAAAGCTTTTATACCTAATCCGGAAGAAAAGGTTGCTAATGTAGAGCCGCCTAAAGAAGAAGAAAGCAAACCACAACCCGAAAAAGTTTCCACTCCTACTATTCATGCTGCTCCTACTGAAAAGAAAGATACCAGTAGAATTGCCACTCCAACTGGTTTTAAGCAGGATGATAAAGACATTTTTGCTTCGAAAGATGTCACCAGCTTCTTACAGAAGTCTAATGCTGGGTCTGATAACGAAGAAGCGGAACGAAATGATGAAGACAGTGCTTGGAATGAAGAGGAACTTCAGAAGACTTCTACTTCATCTAGTCCAGAAGCTCAGCCTAAAGAAAGGGAATTGAAAGGGACGAAACCTGAGATACAAGAACCTAAACGAGACGCTGAGAAACAAGAACCTAAACAAGAACCTGAACAAGAACAAGAACCTGAGGCACAAGAACAAGAACCTGAGAAACAAGAACCTAAACAGCAAGCTGAGAAACAAGAACCAGAACAAGAACAAGAACAAGAACCAGAGGTGATAGAAGTCAAAGATGGAGAGGAACTGACTGGTGCAGTACCTGAAACTGAAACTGAACCTGAAACTAAAACTAAAACTGAAACTGAACAGGAAGTGAATGGAACCGCTGTTATTCAAGTGGACCTCTCACACAACTTCCATGCCACTCTTGAGAAGCAGGACCTAAACGAGGCTGTGTCGTCTCTTGTTGATCAAGTGTCAAAGCTGACCTCAGCTGTTCAATCTTTACTCTCTGAAATGGATCAGAAGCACTTGAGAATCGTAAACTTGGAATCTCAGCTTGAAGAAATCAAAAACAAGTAGTAGTTAGAAGCAACGGAATACATGTATATTTTTTCAATATTCCCCCTCTTTCGTAGACACAAACAGGTGGTCATTTTTATACTACTAACCAACGGCGAAGCGAGCCATCCCGGGTCTGAGGCACTGCCACATCCGCCAGAAACAGGCAGAGGTCCTGGTTCTGTTTCAGCCCCTATAGGAGTTAAGAACAGTAGTATTAAACGTTTATATTTACAGTTCTGTTATTTCATATAAATTGATATGGATAAAAAATGCATAATGCTAATGGCGATTTGACATGAGAATAAGTTTCTTGCGGCCCTTTCGGCTAGGTTCGGCTTCATTCAGAATTTCATCTATTACTCTCCCGTCCTGTTCTGATTTCCCTGTGGCTGCTGCTTGTGCAAATGATGCCTTGCTATTACCCCAAACACCACTACTACTAGAATTGCCTTCGCCAGTACCCAGCTGCAGTGAGAGTACAGGATCTGACGAGAAACTGGGTGAAGAATATGATGACGTTAAAGTCCCCGTCACCGTCGCCGTCGTCGTCGTCGTCGCAGGAAGAGCATAATAATATGATTCCTGAAGTAGATCATGTCTGAATTGTTCTTCCTCTTCTCTCTGTACTCTCTTTTGATCTCGATCCTCTCGTCGTTCTTTATCATGTTTCCGTTTACGACGAAGTTGAAGTTCTTTTGTGAATGATTTAAGGACTTCATCTGGAACAATTCCTCTCCAATCACATTCCAAAAATCCAATTGGTGTTTGACTTGGTAAATGACCAAGATATTTCATTCGTTTACGCAGTTCATCATTTACAGATGTCCCATACAGAACATTATCAACCCGGACAACTAAAACAGTGGGAAAATTGCTATAAGTACCAAAAGTTTTCTTTAAAATTCGAATATCCAAAGGAGCCAAAAAGAATTTGGTAAGTGATTCAAGGCCACCTGTTTGAAAGAAGAAGTATGCTGAATCATCTTCAAATCGATTATAGAAGCTATCACTATCATTATTAATAGTGGTAGGACTAGTAACCTTTTCTGAATCAACCGATAATGCAGCTAACCGCTCAACTATAGACTCTTCTACTAGGGAATCGTTTTTGACAAACTTTTCATCAGCCGCAGATTCATCTGCAACATTCACACTATCAACAATCTCTGTGAATGATCCGAATGGGACGTCGCCCTCAACATGAAAATCTCCAATCTTGTGGACCTGTGGAGTACTTTGACCTGAATGATGATGATACGGAGAAACAGCCACATTATTGTCACTGCTGCTACTACCACCACCACCGCCACCTCTATTCAAAGATCCCAGTTTGTCCTTTCCTTTCTTCACCGTCACCCTCGTCGTTGTGTTGTTCCCTTCCGAATATATCTTGATCATCTCTTTAATCATATTAATTGCTTCAGTATACCAATAACCATCGTCCTGATACATCAATTTATTTTGTTCACGAGATTTTTTGAGCTCAGAAATCTCCCGTTCAAATTCGTTTACGGCATATTCTAATGATCCCTTAATCAATCTAGAACACTGACTTATTTCCGGCGTTGAGATAGAAGGTAGATCATAGAAATCTCGTAATTTGACTCCTGCAGTACCTTTTGGAACCGCTAAAAGACTATCATGTGGTCGAAACATTAATCTCAAAATCACTTCATGGTTTATCTTAGGAACATCGAATCTTTCATCAGTAGATTGAACCAGAGTAACAGGCTTGACCTTGTCAAGTCGGATTCTTTCAAAGCATAATGGGCATTCTTTATACTTAGCAGGTTTAGATGATGAAGAAGAAGACGCTGGTTCGCCAGGCCTGGGTACATTTTCAGCAGCCAAATACCTAAATAAACATGGATAACAAATCAAATGACCACATTCAAGCATTCTTGGGGCTTCAGGAATATTCTCTAGACAAATAGGGCAGGTTGCAGGGTGACAAACAACACGAAGAATATTTTCCATAGCGACATGAGAATCTGGATCATTCAAAAGAATTTTATAATCGATTCTTGGATCCAAAATAAATCGGCATGTCATATTTATATAAGAGATTTTGTCAAGATAAGACGACGAAGATCCATGATGGAAATTGCTGTTCTTGTGATCACTACCGGCACTTCCCGCACCACCACCACCTCTTCTTCTCGACCTTTGTTGATCACGTTCACGATGATCAGGAACTATATCCAAAAGATGAGATATAGAGATCTCACCTCTTTTATTACGATTTTCATTTTGTAATATATCTCTTATAGAGAAATCAGCTGCCTTTCTCAATTCTTTACGTGAACCGCCTCCACCCGGTCGATTTTGTCGTCCACGTTGTTTACCACCGTTGCCAGGAGGAGGTCCAGTAGTTTGACGGTTATGACCATTATTATTATTATTATTATTATTATTATTATTATTATTATTTAAATTACCTTTGATGCTATTATCAGTTCCATTCTTCACGTTGCCAAGCCCTCCCTTTCCACCACCAGTTGTAGTAATATCCATGGAAGACATAGGAGCAGCTGAGAATATATCTGCATGGACATTAAATGAAGAAGTTGTTGATTCGTCAGTCTGCATTTACACGAGCAAAAACACAGATGGTAACACAGCTAAATGCAAATCAATTAAAGAACCAGGCAGTCAAATGTATACTCTGGTGTCCTAGTTAAACCTGAGATATCCAGCAACACGCCCAAGCCGATCTTAAAAACAATAGGTCAAAAAACCAGGATTAAAAAGAAGGGGAAAAAAAGTCCTAGATCATACCAAAAATAAAATATCTGGAATACAAGTCTCTTTTAGAATAAGAAGCAGGTAATCCGGATGTCGTCACCCTGTTAATTCACTGATGATCTATTTCAATCGTGAAACAAGTTACAATAAAAGCTCATGCACTCTCAAATCATGAAAGAGTGTGAGTTCCTCTGGTTGTAGAGATTAACTACCCCATGAACCACGGAATAAGAAATAGAAAGGGAGAAGAAGAGACGAAACAGAGAGAGAGACGAAACAGAGAGAGAGAACCTGCGCCCTCTCGCGTGAGTACGTACGTACGTACGTAATATACGTACATTAGGGAGCACGTGATGGTGACGGATTTAAATAATTAATTAATTAACCGCCCAATCTGTTTTTTCCTTTGTTCAGGGTAACAAATACATGAAGGTTATTCACTGTTTTATAACAGTCTGTTTTTGAATATTATAACGATCTGCTCTGAAATTACTATAAAAACCTGTTTTGACATGATAATATAAACAGACGGAGGAAGATAAAGTATTAACTGATGGTATCTATTATTGATTACCTATTATTCTTTTTCCATAGACTACCATAGTAAGAAATTGGTCCTTTTTTTAATTCTTTTGTTGATATTTTTTTCCTCATCAGCGGATAAGTTTAGCTAACAAGTTACATATTTATATGTTACCGTTAAGGTTATACATGATTTGTTATGTGATAGTTGATTGATTGATTGATAATCATTTATTGTCTATGTAAGCTATCTATAGCCAGCGACACTAATATATCTTATGTGATAGTTATCTAGATTGCAGATGTTGACACTATAATTAGCTAATGTTAATGAGAATCGCGCAGATGACACAAAAATATGATAATGGACCTGGACCAATGTACTGTATTATTATTATTATTATAAAAATCTACTTCGATCCTCGCCCTCCAAAGAATAGGTGGGACACTGGATTGCGTACATAATTTATATACGTTTCGTTTCACTGTACTGGTCGATCTATCAGATCAATTTGTGAGGTATCACATGACCAGACAAGGAATTCAATATTACGGCGGATATAGAGAAAGAAAACCCGGATAAAAGGATAATAGTTACTGCCATCGCATCATGAAGTTCGTTCGAGTTTGGAGTTTTTCATCTACTTCATTGGGGAAGGAACAATATAGGATTTCGGTTCATTTACAATGAGTCTTCAGAAGAATGCAATTAATTTATAGTAAGTAATAATAGATATAGTCTGTCATGATTTTAGTCTTCAAGTTTCCTAACATATTCTAGTTCATCGAGCGAACTCAAAAACACATCTGATGATCATATTGCAAAGGTATGGATAGTGAGAAGAAACAAGCCTGCCTGACCATTGTTGCTTCTGCCGCCTGCCTCATCATCAGTTTGATCTTGGGGAAGCCCAGACCAGGATCGACAGTTATCGGCGGTGCGCGGAAGGGGAGGACGAGGAAAGGACTACTACCCCTTTGCTATCGCTGAGATGTTGCTTAACCCTTGCTGATCTTGAACTCGGCTGGCAAGATCATGTCGGCACCCGAGCGAAGCGAACTAACAAAGTCTGGGGCAGTGCCTGGCCGCCGGAGACAACATCTTAGTTGTACCTCGGCGGATAGATGAAACTAGGTGCTCTTGCTGAATCATGGACTCTCGAGTCCTGTGAGAATCTAGCACAGCCAGCAGCGGATGATAGGACTTTTCAAGCATTTTGCTAACAGACAGTCGTTAGAATCGCTTGGATATAGCCAAGATTTCTCTCGCGAGAATATCCGATTAATAATTGGCTATTCTTCAGTAATTGTTGCTGCAATTGTTGCTTATTTGGAAAGGAAATTTGGATTTACCCAAGTCTTTAATGAAATTGCCATCGGTGTTGCGTTGTTTTTCTTACTGAGTGCAGCTTATCATATTTGGATACGTCTTGTGGAAAAGAGCGCCACTTATTTTGGTCGAAACTCAAGGAATAGTACGAAACTGACCATAAATACCCATGCTGAAAAAGCAGACGCTACCCCAGTGTATCATCTAACTATAAAGCTTACTGATAAACAGGGGTATTTAATTAAGGAAACCCAAGTTAAAGGATCATTTACTGAATGGTTTGATTCTGATGGGTTTATAGTGTTACCGAAATTTGAAAATTGGTTAAAGAAAGCCATACCTATTGATACAAAGAAGACTTCATAAATTGAAATTAAAATATTTTTCTTTTAAAATAAATGAATACATAACTTTCTAGGTCTCGGGTCTCGGGCCTCGGGCCTAGGGTCTCAAGCTCAATCTAAGGTGGTTGGCAGATTACAACGTTCCCCTGTTGGTCTTTAGGATTATCAGAATGGCCCTCTTTCAGACAGCATCCAGGTTAATCCTCCATCACCATCTTACCTACAGCTTTCTCCATGGCTTTATCTATTCCGTAAAAATCTCGGACAAATTCTGTCACACCAGCCGGAATTACTTTTGTCCATGGAAGCAACTTAGCATATACCGGAAGTGAAATTTCCCCTCCAGTGCCATTCTGTACCGCATTAACTATAGCACTAGCCACATCAACTGTAGAAACCACAGGAGCTAGAAAATCACTAGGTGTCTGCACTCCATTGAACATTCGACTGTTCATTTGTCCCACAGTAACTAGTAAAGTTCTTACACCGCTACCACGTATTTCATGCGAAATAGAGTCATGCATAGCATTCAATGCACCCTTTGATGCCGAATAAGCAGCTTAACCAGATAGCTTGTTAGCACATTTCAATCATTTCAATCAGGTCATTCAATTATGATGTTAAAAAACTTACAAACTCTTGCTGGACCAATATATCCTAGTGCAGACGAGACTGTGATAATATAACCTCGTTTTCGATTAATCATATCTGGCAAAAAGTTCTTGATTGTCCAAAATTGTGATAAAAGATTTACTTCTATTGTCCTAGACGACGTTAGCATTAACGCAAGTTATCGGCAACATTTCGCTCATTACACACCTAGTTATCGTTTTTTCCGACATTTCCAACACTGTCTTATTAGAGACGATACCAGCATTATTCACCAGGACTGTTACCACACCTAATTCATTTTTAATTTTCTCTTGTATTCTTGTAACCTCTAGCATCTTTGAAACATCACATTTATAAAAATGGACATTGGGCAATTTGAGTTCCGGCTCTTGGATATCTAAGATGACTACTTTGAATCCCTGTAAACCCAGAATGGCCGCTATCGCTCTACCTAAACCAGAACTACCACCAGTAATGAGAATCAAATCTGTTTGAACATCTAGATCTCTTTTAGGACCTGAAATGTATCTTGTATTACAAAAAGACAAGAAATATATGAAATCGACTACTAATGAAAAAATCAATAATATGTTAACAGTATATGTAACAGTTAATCTATTGTTACTAAAAAATAACCGGTTAGAAATTGAGATAAAAATGTGCCATGTTAGGTCTTGGATTGAACCACTATAGTTGTAATGTATAGATGTTGGACTTGACCTTGGACAGGACCACTCGTATTTTAGGTCTCTCCCTTACGTACACGAAACAAATAAAAGGTACCGACCAAACCAATAAAGGATGAAGCACAGTTCGTGAGAGAATTGTTAGAAGATCATCCAATGTCAGAGAAACACGTTGATAATTTTCATCTGAAAACGAAATGTCCATTGGGAGAATGTATATTCGAAAGAATCAATGACAATGACGATGATGACGGGTCAAGGTGATGGTGAAGGAACTTTTGATTGAAAGCCGCACCGCACAGTGTACCAACGCAAAAAAAAAAAAAAAAAAAAAAAAAAAAAAAAAAAAAAAAAAAAAAAAAAAAAAAAAAACGCGCGCGCCTAGCATCTTTAGCTGGAGCAGTGTCTTAGTTTGACAACGTAAATTGGTCGATAAATGTGTTAATCTCTTTCCTCATGTATGGCTTGGCTTGCCTCTACCCCTAGGCTGTTCGCCGAATCAGGTAATAAATTTGAAAAACTACTTAAATTTCCCCTCTTCTCAGAGGCATCTAATCTACAGCAACTGATAAACTCTTAATCTCAACGCACCTGGACCGATTTCAGGTTGGTCAAAAATGGTACCATTGGTCCATCGGTACGATTAAAGACAGTGCTGAATTGCAACGAGAACCAGAAAAATTCCTGTTGTTTTTGATAACGATACCGCACTATGATTCTGAAACAATGATGACATTGTTCCGTTGGCGCAGAACGGAAAGAACGTGGTGTTACTCTATAGCTTTTGGCTTATCGCTAATCTCATATTTCAATTCGTTTCTTGAACTACTTAAGTTTTGTCTATAGATATCTATGTATCTTTCTTCATTTTTGTTTTCATTCCTCATGGAATTTGATATCTGTAAAAATCAATAATAAACTTCTAAATTATTAGATTTGTCCGATTTCTTCTATTAACTTCAACCAATTCGTGGAATATACCTAATACCATCGATTATTATTAGGAATTACTTTGTGTAAAGTTAACATTAATAGGTCAATGCTTAGAGAATCAACGATCACATATCTTGATATTGGCGTGCCGCGCATGGTATTCATTCTGAGCATGTCGTACAGCGTTTTTGCCGTGTGAGAATTCCCTACATATTGAACGTCACGTTTAGAGCTAGGCAGAAATTTAATTATAATATACGAACAATAAACCGAGCCGCACGGCTGAACTTTGGCTGAAAGGAAAGATACTCCCCACGCCAAGCTGTTACTGGAGACCACTCGATTACGAATTTTCCAAATTCTTCACGTCCTTAAACCTATCATCATAGTTTGCCTCCAGAAGTTGGGGACTATTCCTCAGACCCCACTGCTGTGTTGGAATTTTTCAATTAATCGAGTTGAATTCCGCATTTGAAGTTTTACGGTGGTGAAGATTTTAAAAGGTCACAGATCCGTAATTGAATCTAAAGAAGATAACGAAGTCGACAATTTAGGAAGTACTCCGCACATTCGCAAATTTATTTGTGTTATTTAGTAACTTTACAGTTATTCCGCGACTGACAAACCCTCGTGTAAATGCTCATCGACAGAGCCAGGTATTATACCTGATTTAATTTAATTTGAATTTTAGGTGAGATGTTGATCGCTTAGTACATACCGGCAAAATTTGAATCAGTATTCTTTCTAAAGCTCTGTGGGTTTATTATATTTACCACCTTAAGTCTTGTAGTGAAAGACTTGCCAAGCAATTAGAGACATAAGCTACTACTATATTTTTGAATTTAAGCTGCTAAGCATAGCAGTGTCAGGCTAAACTTGTATCAATTTAGTGTTGATCTTTTCTTGTTGGGGATGTAGTGACGTTTTAAGAAGGTTGGATATTCTAAAACTACTCAACTTAAAATTAGTAAGCCAACAAAATGGATTTTCACATATTAAAATATCCAGTTCCTGACTCCATAATAAACCATTTACCTCTCTTAACAGATGAACACAGATAACAATTTAGTTTAATACCTGCAAGCAATAACTAACCAAGGTGGTTGGTTGAAAATCGTGAAGAAATGGAGTTTGAGGTAGTAGGAAACATTTAGTCTCTTGGCCACTAACATAGAACGTAGTTAACAACTGACTTACATTTGCGTTAGAGTTACCCCATTTGGTCACCTACTTATGAAGATGCAACCCATTTAGGGAAATATAACGATGAGGTAATTAATAAATTACCAGCTCAGTTACCCGTTACCCCTGATATTTAGCTGCATAATGTAAGTAACAAACTACCTTTAACGTTACATGATACTAATTATTTTTTAGATTCTTCTCTTCACTTGTATGCTGTTCATACGTCAAGGCTTAAAAAAGGAAAAACTTTTTAGCTCGGTTGGTACCGTGAAACTTGCCGAACTGATTACCAGATTCACGCGTGTATGTTATGTTATAAATCCTTGTAATTATGGAATAACTTGCGTTAAGAGCATTAAATTAATAAAAAGTGGTCCATTAGGTAGGGGTAGGATGTCTTACTTAATCAGAATTAATTGAATCAATCGCCGTTCTATTCAATATCACGACTTTTGGCGACCTTGCAACAACCGCCTCAAAAGAGTTCTAGAATATTTCAGAAATCTACCACTGTCTAAGTCCTTCGGTAATTACATCTACGTATCGTAATCCAAACTATTATTTTCTTGAAAGATTAATACCTAACTGTTTGATCCTATATTATGATGGCTTCAAGATTGAGAAAGGTTCGCAGCAAGAATCCTATGAGAGTTGAAAAAAATGATTCAATTTTATCTCCTGCTAATGAAAGTGGGGTTTCTAGCAACAACCATTTAAATGCTTCTACTTCGACAATCAACAACTATTCTCCAGACTCATTGAGTCAGACTGACGACCCAAGCTTATTACATCCGTTTAGCAGCACCAACCAAAACAGCAAGATTTCTTCTTCTTCTTCTTCTTCTTCTTCTTCTACAGATATAGATCCTTTTATCAGAATCTTTTTCAACTAGCTGAACCTGAGAACAGGTTTGACTTGGCTACTAGTAGTCTTGCTGATATTGCGAATTCCATAAAATAAGTACTTAAAGTTCCCGCGGAGCTGGCAAGATACATTTTCGTTGACAATATCGACTCATATTATCAAGAGAAACTACAGGAATTGGTGCCATTATTACAAAAAACAAAACAGGACCACTGTGCAACCAAGGCATTATACAAAATACCTCATAAAGTACACGAAACGCTTGTGGATAGTTTTAATATTGAGTTAATGGTTTTGATTAGAAATCGATGGCGAACAGAGCAAAGAGAGAGGGAGGAAAGAGAGAGTGAGATAGAGGAGAGTCAAGCTCTATTGAGACAAGAACCCCCAGTACCGGGTAATATCATTAGTGATGGACAAGAAAACGGCCGTCCAGAAAGGGGTCAGATAGAAGGCGCTAACGACCTTGTTTTCGTTGAATTTCCTCTTATGAATACTAGATCTACCACCATTAGTGATGAGGAAGGTGACCTTGAACCAGATGAATCGTACCAGCCAAGAAACAGACGCTCCTTCGGATTACCAACTCTAGTGGTGGAAGTGGCCGACAGCGAGAAAGAGAGGCACTTAAAGCTTAAGATTCAGAGATATTTGAAAATTGAGAGCACTTTTGGGAATAGGAAATATCGGATTCAGAAGGTTAAGGCATTTTTAGTTGAGAGAGCTCCTACTAATCATCGTGTTACAGGTTATAAAATCCAGATATGGGATCTTGGGAGAAATCATCGTGCTCGTCGTGAGAGACAAGTGGTGGTTAATAATAATAATAGAGAAGTTTCTGGTGATCTCCCCATCAGATACAGTTACTTGTTTGACCGCTCTTTTTATGGTAGGGAGCCACAATTTTTTGAAGATCGGTCCCCTTTTGTTCTAAGTCGGGGTGCTCTTCTTACAATTCTGAGCAGGGAAATCGATGCGGATGAGCCACGGTGGTCTGCTGAGTGAATTTGTTGAATTGATAGAAAATGTTCTTTCACCATATTTTTTATTCTTAGGGAGTGATTCATATACTACCGCTGTTAATTATTTTACTATTGTAAATAAATTAATTTACAAATATTTATTAAATGTTGTAGAAATATAAATCGATTCTTTATCTAAAGCATAACAACGTATTAAATAAAATGATTATGGAAAACTAGCAACTTCAACAGACTATAGTTCTCCGTCTGAGATTGATACAGAGCAGACCTAAATGACTTCATCGATATACGGGCCCAGACATCGATGCCTTTATCCTTCAGATGAACAATAATGTTTTAACAATTTACCATTTATTAGAATTGGAACTAGGTAGACTTTATGATGTGCTGAAACGCAGACATCCATTTTAGTGACCTCGTTGAACCAAGGCAGTGTAACGCTATAAGGTTTTAAACAGAAACATAAACATGAAATACCCGCCGCATAGTTAAAATAACATACGAGGAATATGTAGTAGTAATCACCCTTGTAGGTTATTCCCTTCAAATGAAGCTACTGCTGAAACTGAAGTTTAAGTTAAAATAATAATTGAATCTTCTTTTCTTCTCTTACTTTTCTTCGGATTGGTAGTTTATGTCTTTACCAATCTTGAAAGGCTCCTCAATGGTTTGTCTGGCACAAATTGCACAATAAGGGCCTTGAAAAGAGAAATTAATACTCTAGTGGCTAAAAAGCCATTGATTCATTTCTATAAATATATAATATCGGTTGAAAAGTACCATCTAGCTCTTCCTCTCTTCTTTCTGATATTGGTTGTATTATTATAATATATTAGATAAAATCTTATACTATTGTACAACCTTATCTTTTTTATCTATATCAACAGGACGAGATTCTTCAGGGAATGAGAAAAGCCCTAAGAGGAGATCTTCCTGTGTCAATCAATGAAAGACGTTACGCTACTACGCGTAGCGTAAATGGCTTTCAATTCTGTCCTAATCAAGATCGTAACTTATTTACCTTCATTCTTTTCTTCAGCTTCAATTGGTGAGAATTTAGATAGATACGGTAGATATTTGAACCAACAACCAAAATTAAGATATTTCCATACTTTTGGTGGGTCAAACAGATTAAGAAAGCACATTCATATTAGACGAGGGTACATTGAATCACAGATAATTGAAGGCTATGTACAATTAGAGCGTGTGTCTACAGACAATAATATTGCTGAACTTGCTGCAGTTGAGATTAACAGCAACTAATATTATTATTTATAATCTCGTGTTAGAAGACAAAGAACCGGTCTACCCAAGGCTGGTGGAGCTAGTCACTCCACATCTCTAATATATAGAGAGGTTAAATCCCTCTAAGAATCGGATAAGTACAGGAGCTGTAGACAAGAAGTTTGAGAGACAACCATGACTTTAAGTTCCAATAGTTACTCTTGAAATTCCACACTTGAAGTTATCTGTTATTCGTCCACCTAGTTCTTATCGCCATATAGTTAATATTATATTTTATTTATTATATATTTTATTATCGGAGCCAATAAGTTGTTAATTCCAACATTTCCGCATGCTCGTTGGATGTTTTCTTTGTATTATTGGCATTGTTCTACGAGGTACTTCAGGAATTAATGGATCATTGGGACAGTTTTAGGAAGATTCCACATTACCCCACATACCAACTAAGAAGCTGCCGCAGTCATATCAACGTATTCTATCAAACAACGGCCATTTAAGCGGCCCTGTATTCTTCAATTTCGAAGCGATATAGATAACTTTCAGTATAAATCACCTTGTTCAGGCTGTAATAATACCATTGATCTTCAATTTTGTCCTTAACTCTTTGAAACCAACCGCCAAGTTCACCTTCTATTTGCAGGCTCTTGTCGTGATACTGATACAGGGCAGGATTAATGTTAAATATGTTATATGGAATATCCCTAGATGCAGTGTGTAAATATAACTCCTTAAGATTTCTACAGTTGTCTAGCAGCTGTTGAATGACCGTTACATTCAGTGGCTCGGCATGAGTGCCTACGCGAAGGTAGAGATGTGTGAGATTCAAGCAGTTTGAAACTAATTCTGAAAATGAATTGCTATCAAAATATTCCTCACGCTCAACATCTGACAGTTCACCGAATTCGTCGTGACAATCGATAATAGCTAGCTGACGAAGTCCACGACAGTTGGTGACCAGTGATTTCATACCGCTTTTCGTTATCTTCTCAAAAATAACATTAACAAGACGAGGACAACTCTCGAAAACAGATATGTCAAAAAACTTAGGCATTTTTGATCCCAGTCACGCAAATAGTCTGGAAATTTTCTCCCCAGTTCAACAGCCTATTAAAAAACATTGATGATGGATCAGGACCATTAGGTACCGAAAGAAACTGCAAGCATAGTGAATTGAGACTGGAAATCTGACAGAGGCTGGAATCAATCAGTGTCAACCAAATACAATGGTATGTCGACGATATAAGTGTCAAATCCCGAATATTCGATGGTAGTCTAGAAGTATCGAGAATATCAAACATATTAAACCGCCGCGGAACTATTTGCCCTTGTTCTATCATGGATATGGAAAAAGACTTTAATTTTGTCAACCGGCTCAAGACTTCTGCCAATTCGGGCTTATCAGTTGAATTAAACGGCATGAAGTTTTTATCACCATTACGAACATATTTAATAGCTAATACTTCAATATTCGACAATTTTCTTAGACAGCAAAAGAGATCATGAGCAGAGACCCCATATGGATAATAAACTTGAATATTTACAAAGAGCCAGATAAGATTGTCTGCAAGTTCAGGATACGTTTTCATAGAATTGAGTAGTGATGGAGGGGCATGTATAGATAAAGAAACTTTTTTTTCAAAAACTGTAATATATTTGTTTACTGCTTGGAAGATTTCAGCATCAACATTATGAATAGGATCATCTTTATCATCAATGTATATATTGATTCCTTTTAAGTTTGGGAACCGGTCATTAGAAGTCGATGTAAATACTTTATTGAGAAACCCACCGAAAGTCACACGGTGTAAATAATGCCTGGCTTTCTTCGAAAAATAGACCGTAATACTTTGAATACATTTAAGGGCGGTTTGGCTGACATTTCTATTCCAAATCACCGTCTCCTGGAATCTATCATAAAACTCAAGCCTATCAAGTAGACTCCGATGGCGTGTAACAGGATCTGGTGGCCATGCAAATTCTTCGTTGATCAATCTATTATGTCGCACATCCACGAACTCTGAAATGGGGCATTTGAAGATCACATCGTGCCACAGTAGAGGACACACCAACTCATACATTGCTTTGTTGACCCTGGCGAGAGATGCAAGGTCACTGTCGGGTAGATATTTGATAATCATAGACAGAATCTCATTTGGCAGATCCATGACAGGCTAAACGTGGTATGGTATAACTGATGGATGGGATGGAGGAAAGTTTAGTTTGTGAACATACCCTTTTATATATCTGTCGCATACGTGATATATCATTTCGTCAGTTTATATATTCTTATCATTCGTTTAATTTCTTTTCTTTTTATACATATAACTTTTCTTTTTATACTTATTTATATCAGCGGACTGCTATTAATACTTGTCAGCAACGACTATTGGATACTACTGGATTCAATCTGGAATCCCTGTCAGATAATCTCTTCTAACGAGGTAGTAGCCCCTAATGGCCCCCTATTCCTAACTAATTAGTAGTTTTCTATTAGCTAGAAAGCACTTGCTGCTAAAACGACGCGATTGTGATAAGTCGCACTGTTCAATTCCCTTAATCGGGTAGATTTAGGGCGATCAGGGTCAGCGGGAAATCCCACTGCAAACGCTGAAGCTTAATCGGATATCCTTCTACTATACACGCCTGTATTCAATTATAGTTCTTCGTGATCGTATCAGCATCATATTAGATAAAATCGATACAAATATACGTTGACTGTAGAGTAGTATTATGACCAAGGCTATACGATAGCTATTTTCGTTTCGACTTTCGTCCTCGTCAGTGGCCCGATTCTAAGTGAGGAGCAGAAAACAGCTCAAGAACAAAAAGCACAAGACAATTTGCCTTAAATGTCGAAGGATTGGAACGTCTTAAATCGTCCATCCTAACTGCCATGACTGGTGCTGGTATCTCTAAATTAGTTCTGGAAGTACCAGTATCTGAAGAAGAGTATGAAGTGGTCCGCAACAACCTGACACTTGATCAACTGAGGAATCTGCGATATTCCAAATGATCTGGTAGTCCACGTGATTTAATAACCATTGACGGAGTATCGTATAAACCGAAGAAACGATCTGAAGGGAGGTCTGTTAAGGTCAATCAATGGTTCTTATAACCAATAAGTGACGATGAGAGGCGAGAATCGGGTATTCTTCCAGTGGGGAAGGATGAGGGTATAAATCAACCGAGTGAAGAGGACATTAGATATGTTGCTCTTGAGAAAATTGAGGAAGCTATCGGTAAATTGCCTTTTTACGAATACTATGATGATCATGTTCGTCCACAAGATATTGATAATTGGAATACTTTAGAGAATTAACTTATGTGGTTATTTTAGTATAGTTGAACTTTCGCGAGATACTACTATCTTGGGGAAGATTTGTAAGAATTTACCTACCAGTATCAGAAAGGATATGGGTGAAGCAAAGGATTTGAATTCTATTGTGAAATTTATCCAGAAAAATGCTGATAATGGGGCTTCTGGGGAAATTCTTGAACTTATTTCTTCTTTGACATCTCCATTTCACCTGAAAGAGCGGGATATCAAGCATTGGAACGTGGAGAATGAGAAGGTCAATCAAATTTGGAACCGTGTTGCCGCGTTGGCAAAGCGAGATTCTCAAATAGTAATTGCTGCTATTTGGTATCTGGATTTCGTCATATGGTCACCAGCCTTCCAGGTTCTCTCTCACCTGATGCAAGTAAACTGTTGAAAGAATTGGAGACAGAGACAGGTATCTCTTATAGAGATATCGACAGATGTATCACTCTCCACGAAGAACTTAATGGTCTGAGAGATGAAGCTGTCGAAACTTTGAAAGACATTCAACAAACATCTTCGCTGAGCACTGGTAGATCTATTAACGATACCGATAGACACATCAGAGGCGGCAAAGATGAACATATTATTGATTCTAAAGGGAATACTCATTTGCCTGTCATTATGCGGGAAATGCAAGCTCTACGCAAGAAACATGGCTTGAATCAAATGACTCAAGAAGATACAGATCTTGCATTCAGGAACAAGTATTACACGAAGGACCAACTATTGGATGATAATTCACAAAATTACATTCGAGCTAAGAAAGATATTTTGGATTCCTCAAGCATTATGTTTAAACTTGATATCCAAGAATCGAAGAAAGGTAGTGTGAATGGTTTTGCAGCTGCATCTTATGACAATACAGATGCAATGAAACAGCTGTGACTATCTGATGACATTCCTGACCGAAAGTCAAATACCGTTCAAGATGAATTAGTATATGAAGAATTGCTACGTAGAGAAGATGGATTTACGGAAATTGAGGAAGGGCTGTTGACTGCGGGTATGCAGGAAGCTGGTTCTTCGTCACCTGTATTGGGCACTGGCCCATTCGCCTCGGTGAATGAAATTGACAGACACAGGATGCCGACTCTCAAACAAGTAAAGAATTCTGAAAACGGTGTTAATATGAACTCAGAAGAATGCTTCTTTGATACGGGTTGTGGTCATCATATTTATGGTGTTTGGAATCGTTGTTATGAACGACCCAAGATCGTCCGTAAACCTCAACAACTGTCCCTTACTTTTCTAGGTGAGGAATATGTTCTTCGGTTTAAAGGAACTATTAAACTAGGTGAAGTTAATGGACGTACATTAATATTACAAGATGTCTGGCTGGCTATTTGGAGTGTATCTATCAGCAAATAAACTGAGAATTCATCCTGACTATCATGTTGCTATAGATGGTGCTTACCTGATGATATCACTCAAGCAAGCTAAGGCTGGAGAGCCTGATAGGCTACGATATACTTCAGTAAATCCAGATACTTTATTTGAATAGGTGAACTTCAGTAAACATACCAAAATCAAAGTGACTTTTCTACAACCAACCGGAGTACCTGTGGTTGAAGAGATAGCACAACCTGATATATTACATCAGAAGAAGACTACTGGTGAGGCAAACACAGATGTGCTTGAAGAGGTACCCCGCTCTGATTATCTTAATCAGACGGAGGATACTGGTGAGGCAAGCACTACTCCAAAACTTAATAGTACTGGGAATATTTCTCTTCAGGAGGCACTCAATACAATGACCCCTATTACAGAGGAATCAACTGGTCCAGCTGAACCTTCTACTTTTCAGGAGGAGATCGTGGACAGTCTTTCATCTAACCCTTCTAGTATTCAGCAGGAGACTAACTCTACTGACTCAGCTTTGACTGCTTCTTTTTCTCATCAGGAGGAGAGCGTTGAGGTGGATGAGCAGCAGAATCAATCATCAGGAGGAGAAGCAGAGTGGTCAGAGAAAGAAATGTCAAATGTCTTTGATCATCTTAGAGACAGACCAGTTGAGGAGGCTGTTCAAGAGATTGAATAGATTGTACCCGTCATAAAATGGTAGACCAAAACCACCAAGTATATGATACGTAGCAATTTTGCTATTGTATGCAAGTCTGATTAAATGATGTTAACTTTGGCTGTGGTGCATTATTCTGATAAAGAGCACCAAAGATATCACTAGCATTGTAAATTCTAATGACGTCATCTTCGATCAAATTATTGAATGTCATCCAGTTAGCATGTTCAATCCCATCGAGATATAACTGTCTTGTTAAATTAAGTTCTTGAGCAGTAATTCTAGCAGAGACTCCGTTTTGAAGCAGTCCCACTAGCGCTCTCCTGTATTACAGCTAGCAAGGCTGCCGCTGTAAGAGTGCCCAGTACCGAAGCAGCACAAGTCAATCCTGTACTAACACCTATACCAGGTATAATGGCTACACCTTTCGTCCACGCTGTACATGATGCTACCGCTGCACCAGTAGTTACAGTAACTACCGCAGACATAATGTTAACAACCCAGTTGTAGAAGAATGAGCTAGTACTCCATGCCTTGATGGTCCGTACAGTTAGAATAGCAAGGATGCAAAAAAAAGACAAAGTGCGATGCTGCATGCTGCCTATATCACTAAGAAAAATGAGGTTATATATTTGTAAGTTTCAATTTCCGTATTGATGGTGTTTGTAATTTGTGACTGTGATTGCTCTGTGACCACGCTTAAGATGACAAAGTATGCAGTTGCTACATAATTGTGTAGAAAGTAATCGATACTGCTGTGTAGAAAGTAATCGATACTGTTGTGTATTGTGTAAGTGATTGTTCACTAATCGTACGGTGATAAAGTATTCAGATATTATTATTAGGCATGTGTGGTATATTATCAAAATTAATCGTTAATATTTGTTAAATACGCACAATGGATGTCACGAGTTTTACAAATTAGGAAGAAAACCCTTATTCGTCTTTTGGTGTTTTGAGTGACTGCGCTTGCGAGCATTGCTTAGGCAACAAACTTTTTATCATCACTTAACGTTAACGAATGAATCTCTCAGAGACAGCATTGCGGTTTAGCCACAATAGGATATCCTCGTTATCTGTAAGGAATCACCACCTAGATACCTAGTAACCTCAACTATCTTCAGTGCCACTATCTTCAGTGTCACTATCTTCAGTGCCACTATCTTCAGTGTCACTATCTTCAGTGCCACTATCTTCAGTGCCACTATCTTCAGTGCCACTATCTTCAGTGCCACTATCTTCAGTGCCACTATCTTCAGTGCCTCATTATCTTATCATTATCTTTTTATCTTATTATATAAACACTTGAATATCTCTTATGTCTTTCTTTAAGAAGAACAAGCAACGGACATTCTTTAATAATATATTATATTTTTCTAAGAAAACCTCGAACCACAGAATCACAGAATAGTAAGAGTGAGAACTCTTACATTATCGTTATTATCAGAAAAAGCTGTTAAATTTGGGCTTTTCCTGTCACCTGAGTCTGCTCTTTGACGTCTCAGCTTGTTATTACCCTTGTGTAAAAGACGCTTATTAGACATGTTAAGCAAATCCAATAGGCTGCTTGACCTTTTTCTACAATTAGAATACCTCTAGTTCTATGAGCTTTGTGAAGTAAATTCTTATGTAAGAAGGATTTTTCCATCTGTTCAGATAAATTTGAAATAGTTTAGAGTCCCAAACAGGATTGTACTCTGTTTTCAGGATAAATCTATCATATTATCTATGCATGTTCTCGGGGTAAGCCTTAGGCTTTGGCTTATGTCGAGTCATCTTTAGATTTTCTTTAGACCATTTCCTCAGAATATGAGGAGGATACCCTCTGAGCCTTAACCTATAGTAAAAGCGTTGGAGAAATTTCTCTGTGAATTCAGGTTTCGAACAATTTCGAATTATTCTATTTATATCCGAAGAGATAATTTCAGATAAACCCTTTCTAGGATAAAACTAGACCAGGGAACGTACTTTTTTTGATTTTTTTTCTTTTCTTTCTTCACGATTATTAAAGACTGTACATGTGAATAAACAAAATCGTCCAACATATGATCGTCGGTTATTGTTCCTGTTCTAGTCTTTCGCTTGTATCCAAACCGCAATATATAGTAGAAAAAGATGCTGGATTATGATGATGATAATGATAATGGTTCGCGGGAGTGCTGAACAGTTGAGATGGACATCCCTACCGCCGTTAGTGGCCCGACGATATAAAGTGGTCTCGTCCTCAAAAGATGATTTCTAGTCTTCATGCCATTGTTCGTTAAGTGGTTTGAAGTGCTACTGAGTATGCTACGGAACTTTTATTAGTTAGCTGTGAATAGTTTATTCGACTTTATTCTTTCTGAGAGATTTTTCTAGTTATTGATATATATTGGGGACTCGTCTTGCTGAGCTAACTAACCAACCTATTGAAGACTAAATTGTTTTCATTCGGAGAAATATAAACTTATTTAAAATTAAATTTGTACTAGAGGTAGGTTAAGAGCACTTGACTTAATCTCACAGGTCCCGAAGATACACTTCAAACCAATTGGATAATGATACCATGATACAATTGCCATCATCAGCTTGCATTATAAACTCATGTTAACTGAATTTCCTATTATTAATTATTATGGGCAGTCACTTCCAGTTCTAGAAGAAAATACCCCAAAATAATCTGGTTGATAGACTAACACTTTAAAGTAACATTATCTTCAATTCGAATAATTACTGTAGATAGTTATAAACCGATTCAATCTCCAGGAATTACTAATGAATTTTATTTGTTCCTCGAAATTAATCAATTTTATCAATTTACATTCTGTATACATTTTGTGGTGGGATACTAATTCTAACTAAGGGTAAAAAGATCGAATTGCGAGGTCCAAAATTAAAATCCCCAATTTTCCTATTTAAGTAATTTTTAAACTATTACTTGATTCGGTAAAAACCTAACCTCGAGTGAAATGGGAGATTAGGGTTCGATTGTTGCTGATTATTCGTTTATCTCTCAGACCTTCCCATACAACTGTTAGGGTGAAATCCTTCCAGATCTTATTTTTCATCATATATATTTCATTAATGTTAAATTAGGGGTCGGCACGGATCATATCCGCGGATATTCTCGGATATTCTCGGATATGGATATGTCCGCTGTTATCCGCAGATCCTCTCCGACCCCTCAGTAACTGCGCATGCACCATCGGTATATGCAGTTGTTCATAATAACGTACAGTACATACAGTACACAAATTATAGTACGCGTTCTTTTTGAATCTTTCGTAACTTTTATCAGTTAAAAATAACACTTATCGTTAAGGAACCATACACAGGGAAAGAGATATATCGTAAAAATGATCTTTCATTAAACATAGCTTCATTATATAAATGCATTGTCTCTAATAAATATTAAAATATATCTCATATTAACCCTCTATCTGCCACTTCTTCATAACCCTGATAAACTACTACTGTCATCATCAACAACAAACTCGTTACCAATCAATTCTACTACTAATTGACGGCCTGGAAGTGTGGGGTGTGCTAAAGCGATTTTAATTTGACCCTCCTTTGTATCAATCGCCCGAATATCTTTTCCTGATATTACTTGCTTAAGCTGCCCAGAACGATCAACTCTTCTAATCTCAACCATATCCTCACCGAATGCTACCAGATATGGAACTTGAATACAAACCGTTTTAACTTTACATACAAATGAAAACACTGATGGACCAGTCACGTTCCCATAATTATCGGTATAAATAACAAAATCATCATAACATAATATCAGAATCTGTGCAGATATTCGAAACATACCAATTGGTTTAGCATTCTCAATCTTTTTCCGGAATGTTTCAAAATTTACATTTTTAAACCCATTGGATCCTTTAAGAATCGGTAAAACATTACTACTAGTTAACGATGAAGCTGCTGGGATACTCTGAGGTGTTTTGGAATCCAAAGACATAAGTTCGAATCCTTTAGCTGTGTGAACTGCAAATGTTGATTTAAACAAACTAAGTCCGTAAGTCTCAGTTGGGACATAAAATTTCTCTGTTTCACGAAAGTACTCCGTAGAAGATATATCTGCACCACGAGAAAATGTCATTTTGGACCTTCTCCTTTGTGAACCTTTTTCTCGAATTGGTTCAAGTACCTTAAATGTAGATGATAGTCCTTCTGTTCTTTTATAGAATAATAAAGTACGCATTTTCATATGACCAACAGTAAAAAAACCAACTCGTCGATGTTGAGATAATCTATAACCAACAGGTCCATTACTACCACTATTAGTACTACCACCACCGCCACCACTTCCATTATTAAATGCCTTACTGATAACAATATCTAGATGATAATAAAATAAAGCCTTATCAGCTACAAGTATTAGCAAATCCAGATCCCCGATAACATCAATTTGTGTTACTTTGGTCAATTCCAGACACCTTCTCCAAATTGATCCAGGTTTCCGGTCATGAATATATACACCATAGTCTAATCCAAGCAAACAATATTCTTTACCATCAGCAAAAACAAAACTTACTCCGCAGTTGATATGAGACTTCACTAGTGGCCGTAGAATAGGGGGAAGTTTCTCACTTGTAGAGTCATTTTCACCAATAGTGCTTTCAGCTTCTCTCAGAGCTCTATCAATAGCGGTAGCAGAAGTGAATATAGGAAGCTTGGGTACACTTGATGGATCATATCCAAATGCAACATCAGCCACAACTCTTAATCTGAACGGTTCTGCGTTCACTGCATATATCGCCGAACTATGGTCCCTTTTAGCACTGACAATAGCATTTTTCCACTTATCACGATCCGGGCTAGACGAGGTATATAAGGTGTAACTAGTCCCCGTCTGGCCTAAATGAGATATTTTAAATGGGTACATTATTTCTTTATCCGAATCAGAAAGAGTAGTTATCGAAGAGGTTCCTTGAGTTACGGGACCATCGAAAGACGACTCTGTAGGTGACGGCTGAGCTGTAATGAATTGACGACTTAACCGTTTATTTTCATTAGAAGCCGATTGTACATGGCTAGTGAAAGTTCCAACCCCAAACTTTGATGAAGATGATTTTGCAACTGGACCTTCATCAACTGACTCTAAAACAAGTAGATCCAGTGGAATTGGCTTTGAAAAAAGTTAGAACACAGACCCGAATAGTAGCTCTCCGAATGCTAGCTCTCTGTAACTACACTATGGCCAGGACCTTCCGACCATACACAACCCTTTCTTCTGTACTCACCTTCTTTGTAACATAAAGCTTGGTACCATTTATTCCTTTTCTGATCTTGGAAAGAACCAAAAAATTGTCCAGCAAAATTAAATGGGTATCAACCCAATCCAACCTATAATCCCCTCGACGTAAAACATCACCACTACGTACAATCTTTCTTCGAATATCCTTGAGACGCAAATCAACCGTTTCTTCGGAACTTTTAAAAGTCAATTGTTCAGAAAGATCTAAAATAGCCATTGTCTTGTCGACCTCAGCAAGCCGACTATTACAATCTCTAGTTATACTATCACATTCCGCAACGCACTTCTCTAATAGTTGCCACTCAGGACTTGATTTTAAAGTAACCTTCTGGATTGTGGTTAATAGAAGGCCATATCGCGCTAAACGGGGGATCGCCCGATGGAAATAAAAAGAATAAGGTGCTCCTTTCGCTCTTGGATCCTTTGTAACCCTCTCCAACCAAGCAGCGAATGCAGGATTATTATCTCGTTCATGACGAAGTTGCCTATCTGCAAGTAGATAGCTATTGGCATAGCGTACATAAGGTTCTTTAGCTTGTTTTACCCACTGTAAAACAACTTCGCCAATTCCTTCTATAAATGGACCCTGTTGATCCTGACGATATTTGAGACCTCTAAGAAGATTCTGAGTATTACAGTCAACAAGATCCTTAACATGACCGAAAGCATTTGTCCAAAAATCGTCCTGTTTGGCCATAATGGGCGGGACAATCCGAGCCAGAGACTCACCAAATACAGACAATAACGCCCTGAGATCACTAATATATGATTCCTCTCCTACTATAAGTTCGTGGATAGCATACTGTCGTTTCATTTCACGCCTATCCATTTCGGCAAGTTGAGATTCACTTATATTATAATAAGCGGCCCAATCCTTGTTGAAGCCATTGTTGTCAACGCTAGCTTCTATATCAACCTCTGGAAGAGCTCCTTTTATAGGCAAAGTCCTAGAACATCTAGGCGAATAACATCGATAAGGTTGAATCTGGCCTGCTTGACTTTGTTCACGGAAATCATCATGCGAGAATTTGGAATAACATCCCCCACCAGTAAGAATCGGGAAGACTCCATTAACATAAACACTAGGAACAACGGTGATAAGCGATAATGATAACTCTGTTTTTGTACCGTCGGTATTGTCCTGGGGTACTCGTAGAACTATAAATCCACATTTAATTAGTGATTGAATAAAGTTATCGGAAATTTGTTCAGTTTGGATCCAATTCAATGTAGGAATGTAATGGGTGAATAAACCAACTAATGCTCGGGTGATTTCAGAAATAGAAACATCTATATCATCACTACATAATGACGCAATCCATTTAGATACCGTGTTCGAAGACCAAATCTCTTTACACTTTTCATAATCTCTAGTTGCTAGTTTACTGGCGTCAAAGGAAGGAATTGCATCTGGAATAGAAGGCAGGCCCAGTTTTATCATTAAACTGTCATCATTAGAGCGATTGGAACTCCTAAATGAGGCATCCAACTCTGAATGGTTAAAAGTAGAAGAGTTATAATTTTGTTGCGGTTGTTGGGGCAGTAATTCTTCTTGGAGTAGTTTTCGTTGTTGCCTTATATGTTGCTGTGGTTCTGATATTTGATGACGTAGTTGTTGTTGCTGTCGTAGTGGCTCATACAAATAATTATTATTACTATTTCTGAGTACGTCCGAAGATGATCGGATTATGTCACTAACACCAGTAGTAGTACTATTAATGTAATCAACTGGATCTCTCAATGCCTCAGATTGACGTCGTTCTTGCATAGTGATTTCTCTATACCGAATATTTGAAGAATTAGGCATACTATGACGTTTGGGGATTAAATCAATATTGGAGGAGGATAAGGAGCCATGACGATTCTCATATTGATCTTCTTCTCCATAGTTATAATCATTGTCGTTATAATAAGTATCTGATGAAAACTGGAGCGTTTTTCCATTCTGATTATGGCCACTGGGTGATGACGATACATTGGAACTTCGAGAACCTTTTGAATATGTGATTCCTGATGGAGCTACCGTTGGAGAAGAAGAATATCTACTATTAAGTTCTTCACGTAATTCCGACACGAAGACTGGGTGGTCGTTAACGTTATTGCCGTCGTTATCATCATCATGATCATCAAAATAACGGTTACGCAGATGACGTTGATGAGGTAAAGGTGGTATTGGTGGTATTGGTGGTGGTGGTGGCGGTGGTGGCCGCAGTGGCAGCTGTGGTGGACGCGGTGGTGGCGGCGGCGGTGGTGGCGACGGGCCTCTCTCATCATCGTCACTAACTGGGTATGGAGGATCACGATGAGGAGAAACTGGAGGAATTTCTACTGGTGTGTCTTCCCACGGAGACTGAGTGTAATCACTTGGATTATAGCCAGGAATGAACCCAGTAAAAATCAATCCTGGCCGGGGAGGCGCTATTGAGGAAGGGCTATTATTATATGAGCTTCTTCTTCCTCCTATGAATGTAGATGTAGATGTAGATGGTGATGGTGATGGAGTGTTATTATTGTTCCTGCTATTATCAGAGTTGCGTCTATCCACAGGGTAGTTACCATTTGCAAATGATGATTCATAACTGGTAGCAATAGTTGGAGCAGCATATAATAGTTTATTTCGTGCCTGATCCCCAAAACTTGGCGAAGAAGATGCTGATGGCATTTGTGAGGACCGCACCGGTGAAATTGATCCCGGTGATCTAGGACCAAACGGATGAATACTAGGACGTCTTTCAGGAAAAGCAGAAATAGACGCAGGTGAAGAGGAATATGATGATGTACTAGATGATTTGGTCATACCAAGTCGAGGACTTGCACCATCAGAACCCCCCAACCGGAATTCAGACATCGCTTGAGTTACACTATGTACGTAATCAGCAGGAGGTTTTGGAGGTAATGGAGGAGGACCAGATTGAATAGACGATGATGATTGTGGAACTATTGGTGAAGGAGGCAGTAATGAAGGAGGAATTTGAGGAAGAGGAGGGCCTAATTTTCTTCCATTTAGATTTTGAGCAGGATATCTTTTTACGGTCCTTGATGGTAAAGGGGGAGCTGACCTAGGATTAATGGGACTATCGGTATATTTATTATAACTGTAATCAATATAATCATTGTAATCATCATTACTATCATCAACATCCGGTAAAGGTGATTGTTGTTGATATCTTGCAGGGATATGCAAACGATTTGAATCTGAATACATCGTGACACTCCAGTGCTCTAGTTGTTAGCCAATTTCGCTCACCAGTCTCTGTGGGGCACGCCTATCAACTTACAAGAATCAAAACAGAGTTGGTTTACTATGTTGGTCGTCATCCAATCCACTATAAACACCACTCAAACTATGACCAGAACTGATATATACACACAAACCAATGAGTGCAAAACCGAAACAAACTTATATTTCTCAATATGTATACCAGAATTACAATTAACAAACGGGTGTTTGAACAGTAGGACTGGTCGTTGTCGTAGTCGTAGTCGTAGTCGTAGTCGTAGTCGTAGTCGTAGTCGTAGTAGTAGTAGTAGTAGTAGTAGTAGCAGTAGTAGCAGTAGTAGTAGTAGTTGAAGTAGTTCGTAAGTTACTCGGAATGCGAATAAGGCCAAATAGGGTAAGGAGATTGATGAGCTATGCGTTTGACTGCGTTTGAAGTGTTTATTTACTTTCTGCAAGGAACAAAATAGGCTGTGGATTAAAAGATGGTGTTTTTTTAACATGTACAGTAAGTGATACAAACGCTAAATAGGAGATAGCTGGCTATAGGTTATTATCACACAACAGGTATGTCTAGTTGATTACCTACCGATTCCAGTGCTTCTCATGCTTGAGATGACAATTTCAGGTTAACTACCTATTTTTTAAATTTGGCTCAGCGTTGTTTCTGGGTGACTATTATGTAATGTATGACTAACTTTATTGTTGTTCTGTATTGCGGACTCAGTTGGAAGTAGCAACTTGGATTTCGTACTCGCAGTTAATGGGATTGGTACCCACACAACGGTCAGAAGACCGAAGGACGAGAGAGCTGAAGTAGGAACGCACTATTGAGGCCAATCTTTATAATGTCGTACTGAACTGTGTACATGTACTGTACATACATTTTTGGCTCTGTCAGAGATCACGTAATCTGTCACTGGTGATTGATTACATGAGGAGACGACTCTGAGGCTGCATGAAATTACTAGACTCAATTAGCAATTAGATAAAAATGATACAAATATACGTTGATTGTAGAAAGTTTTATGACAAAGGCTATACGATGGCTATTATCGTTTCGACTTTCGTCCTCATCAGTAGCCCGATTCAAAGTGAGGAGCAGAAAACAACTCAACAAAAAGCAGAAGAAAATTTGCCTTATAAATGTCGTAACGTGCACGTACGCGTTGTCATCAAAATCCACGTGACATCTTAGCCTAAGCATTGCCTAGGCAACAAACTTTTTTTTTCTGATTGTAACCGGGAAGTTAGCATTAGTCGACAGAGAGGATGAGATATATACGAGGTATGCAGCAAGATCCAAAAGCTGTGTGAAGTACAATGAATTGATTACCGCATGGGCGGAGTTAGCAAAAAAGTTTAACTATAGTTAAGGAGGAAACATACCGGGACCGCCGTCATATGTGGACCAGTGAATAAGCCAAAGCGGTTCTAGAACCCTCGATCGTTCCCTGTGAATTAATTAAGAGACCTGTAGCCACCGAATTCGGCATACAGATGTCCGTAGCTACGCCTGCTTCCACACACCGTTACATGCATTATTTCATTGTCAATCCTTATATCCACCTCCGGACAAACCGAGTAAGGAATTATTTTACAACCAAACTTCATATCTGGAAATAAAAAAAAAATAAAAATAAAAATAAAAATAAAAATAAAAATAAAAATGTTGTCATAGAAGTAATCATCGTAGGGCCGATGGTTGATATATGAATAGGACATTCTATTATCTATTTAAAAAAAGGGAACTGACCAAACTGAGTGTTATTCCTAGCAAACGTTAGCCTTTTTTTTTTTTGTTTTATCTTCAAAGTATCAACCATGCATATATTGAGAGTTGTGCGGCGTAATAACCCGTGCCGAATGCATAACTTACATGTACACTAGAGTAAGTTAACCGTTACAGGCCCTTTCTTTCTAGGAGCAATGCGGAGAACAAGGTGTAACCGTTAACTGTTAACGTTAACAGTTACGTACTATACTGGCCGACAGTCATCCATTATCGGGGAACTTGAGAAGCTACGGATCTAGGAATTTGCAGGCATGGGGGAAGAGCTGTATGCATGGCAGGAAAGTGTTACTGATCAACTGAAGCTAATCGAACAAGAATAGAAGGGGAATCGCAAGCGACCTGGCCCAAGAAGCCAGAACTATACGTTTTTTTTGTTCATATAAAATTTTTCTTCAATTGAATCAAAAATTTTCCAATTAGATATATTAATACATTTTCATGATAGGAACAATCTAATTGATATTTTTCCAGACTTTCTCTAAGTTTTAGGCTCGTCTTAAGGCAGGCCAATTTTGCTTACTCGTACTTTGCTTAATGACGTTTGCTTAGCAAACTTCTTCCAATTGATCGTTATGACATATCGTTATAACGGTTTAAAGTTTTTAACAAACTAATTGTAGAGCCCACATGGTAAACGTAATAGTACTATAACGGAGTAATTCTATGAGCACCTGCCAGAGAGGGTTCATATATAAAGGGACCCCGCCTCCCCTCTTGTAAAGAACTCTTTCTTTCGACTTCTTTCTACGAACAGAGATTTTATAATCGAATAAAACAACTAAATCCAATAAACTAAACTCAATTAAAGTCAATTAAAATGGTCAAGGCAGGTAAGTAAGAAGAAATAGAGATATCTATACAATTGAGTCGATTGCCATTCATTCTGGATGTGGGGATTTCTTCGGGGGTGTTGCTTTGTCAGACCCAATTCTGTTCTTCTCGGTTCCTTTCGTCGTTGTTTGTCAATGGAACCAATTGGCTCAGTTGTGTTCGCGGAAACTGTAATTGACAGAGAGATTCTTATTGGTGATAATTTGTTTTTGAATTGGCTCGTTAGCAACAACTGGCTTTGTGAAATCTTAGGAAGATTGACGTATTCCGTTTTCTGGCTTGGATTTCCACTTCTAACAATATAGTTGCTGTTGTTCGTGGTGATAGTGATGTAAAGGGTGTTGTTTATTTTGAACAACCCACCGAATCCGATTATACCACTGTTTCTTGGGAACTTACTGGTAATGATAAGAATTCTTTACGTGGATTCCATGTCCACCAATTTGGTGATAATACCAATGGTTGTACTTCAGCCGGTCCTCATTTCAATCCTTTGAAGAAGACTCATGGTGCTCCTGAAGATGAGGAGCGTCATGTTGGTGATTTAGGTAATATTACTACTGATGCTAATGGTGTTTCTAAAGGTTCCAAGAAGGATTTGCTTGTTAAACTTTTCGGAGAAAATTCAATTATTGGACGAACCATTGTTGTTCATGCAGGTACTGATGATCTCGGCAAGGGGGGACATGCTGACTCCTTGACTACTGGTAATGCTGGTGGCCGTAATGCTTGTGGTGTTATTGGTCTTACATCTGACTGACTAAAATCTGAATTATAAAGAAGAAAAAAATAAAAGTGAGTTGTAGCAGAATAGTTCCTGTAGGTATCTTGCAGACATCTAAGAAGAAAATCAAAACGATATTGTTGTACTTAAGTGATAGTTTATATTTTATAGGGATTTAAAAAAAATGAGAGGTATTAAAATTAAACGAAAAAGACGAAATGTTTAAAACTTTATATTAAATTATAGGTAATTCCGTCTATTTATATATATTTGTTCATATTTTGCTCATATTTGCTCATATTTTGCTCCATTAACTAATTAGTGTTAATGTCGATACCGTTAAGGTCTTACGCTTCCCACTAAGGTGATTCTAAATTTTTACCCCGTCTGCTTCCAGCAGACCCAAGACCCTTCAATTGCTGGTATAAATAAACAGACACAGCAGTTATGGAGTGTGTCAACGGAGTGTGAATTTTCCTTAAGTTTAAAAAGCAACAGCTTTTTATTTCAAATTGACGACAATAATATACCACGTTCCGGCTTCTGCATTGATTGATTCTGGCCTCAGGGTAATTTGACAGGTTCGATTTTTTATCGATTGTTAACTCTCTCCATTTCTATCTACCAGGTAACGGTTTGTCAGTTACCGTCAACCTTAGGAAACTGACAATAAAATGCGGTATTCATGTCCTCACACACTCGATTGGAGTTTATCTGCCCCAGTACACGCTTATTCTGGATGGTGGACAAACCCCTAAGGCGCTCTGGGTTCTGGCCTAAACTATTGTTGCCCTTGGGCAGGCAGGAGCCACAACCGGATTCCACTGGCGTGCATGTATAAATAAGTACGTACGTACGTAAATACACGGCTGCGAACGCACACGGAACACACACAGAGTGACACTCAGACACACTCAGTGACTCTCTCACACAAACCTCGGCCAGTTAACGGTAAAAAGTAAACAAACTTTACTGGTAGAAACCCTGACCCATTCCTTCATACACGGGTTACTGTCTGTCAGGCCGACTTCTTTTCCCCTCTCTGTCTCTGCCTCTCACCATCTCTGCCTCACCATCTCTGTCTCTCTCCACTTCTGACTCCGACTCTCTCTTCTTCAGGTGTCTGGTTGTCTTTGTTTAGTTTCTTAAGATTGTATTTGACTGAGTTCTGAATTCTGAATTCTGATATCTCGAAATCCTTTTTTTGGCCAGTTATGGTATCTTGAGGTTGTTGTTTTTGGTTCTAATTCTCTTCAAAATGCCATTCTCACAAACCCGAATATGGAGACAAAGTAAAAAACAATTAAAAAATCTTAGAAATGCTGGTAAAAAAGTTGTCAATAAGAATAATTTACAAGATCCCCAAGATTCTGATATTTTATCGTTGAGGACGACCAACTGTTCTCAAGAATCAAAAAAGACTAAGATTTCCTCTAAGAAAGGAAACAAGAATAATAAGAAAAAACTGCAGAAAATCACAACCAAATTTTCACGCGATTCTATCGTGATTCTTTATGCCTCTCCAATTGAAATTTTGGATGATCCGTTGATACTTCTCAAAGATCATCACCAACAACAAGAACTCAAAGAATTGCCATCATCTACTTTGCTACCACTAGCCTGGTATAGCCCTAGAGTGGAAATTTTGGACGAGAAGAGACGTCAATTACAAAATAAACATTCACTACTTGATTCAGATAATGGTATAATTTCATGGCATGATATAACTATAAATGGGGATGAATTGCACGATAATGACGAGGAAGCAAGAAGTTATTTCAGCAGGGATTCTCAGAGTACCCAGGTTGAAGACGGATTATCAAGTTGGGGACTACCAAAAGTTCTTCTGCCAGATGATGAAGTCGAATATTTGGGTACGAATCCACAGGAAAAACGGCAATCACTGCTTCAACCACCATCTTTATTACATTCAAGATTGTCATCATCATCATCGTCATCACCATCATTAGAACAAGATATTAATGATAATAGCAGAACATATGTGGTCCGATCAACCACTTTAAATAGCGGATTGACATTGGTAAATGATGAACTGTTAAACATTAAAAACCCGGATGATTTTGATGAATGTATTGATCTTCTTATAACACAAGTTGCACCTCAAATTTCTTTAATTGCTCTACATAGACGTGTTCGGCTTGTGGTCACGGTTGTATATTTTGCAGTTTTACTCTACAAATTCCCCAATGTCCGCCAAAAGTTACAACAAGCTTTATACCCAACTCGCCGTCGATTATATCATCGTAGAAATATTTCTCAATATGGTAGACCCATTTATCTTCAAAAAGCGATTAACAATAGTGGGTTATTTCCTGATTGGGGTTTCTAATATGCTGTTTTTATTATTTATATTATATTGTTATGAAGGAATGAAATAAATGTTTAAATCTGTCGGCATCCCAGACCCGTTCTTGCAAGTTACCAATGACTTTACCTTGGGCGAACTGACGAGTCTGGGCATTGCCCGAGCCGCTCGAGGTAGATGAGGTTTGAATAGTGCTTGGCTCTCCCTTACTGCCTCAAGGGAACTTTTGCTAATAGCAGGGGACAATCCAAGGGGAAGGGATTGGTTTGAGAAAAGAAAAAGAAAGTTCAGCTAGATACTTTTTATTTACCAAGAATATGAGGGGTTAAGTGATCCATCAGTAATTGATAATGCCCCAAATATAGACTCCTTGAATAGATATAAAAGGGCCTCAGGATCCCCTTAATTTCTGGTTGCCTTTTTTTTTTTTTTTTTTTTTTTTTCTTTGACCGCTTGCTGCGGTCACTCTCTCCAAGATGGTCTGAATAACGTTCTGTCCATTTTTCTCCCTATGTATCTCGAACGGAGTTTTACTATATTAATTGCTACCTAAATATATTTTACTATTTTATAAAAAGCCACTTATTGAACTCATAATCAGTGAGTACGAGTCTCTGGTGGTTTCTATGCCATTCAATTAAATAAAATAAACTGAGTAGTTGTTGTTCTACTTCCAATAGCTCAGACTCTGTCCTGGACGAGAGTTTACGAGCCTGGTAGAGTCCCGATAGAACACAGGTGATGTCAACCGGGGCGAGCTGTGATATCCACTCTAGAGAGATGAGCAACAGACCCCGGAAAGCTGGCAATAGGAGCCGAGTGAAAAAAAACAACAAAAAACAAGGTTTGAGAGGAGTTTCGTGATCTCTTGGCTGGCTGGATGAGAAGACACTGAGTTTAAAAAGAAAAAGAGTTGAATGGAAATTTTTTATTGGCGGATGTATTTAGAACAAATGTGGGGTAAGAGTCATTCTTCAACAATGTGATATGATCTGTCACTTCCTCGTTAAACATAAACTGCCTCATGTGAAACGGTAACAAGATCCTCATTTATTTCTATTATTCTTCTTTCTTCTTTTTTCTTTCCTTGACCGCATGTACTCTAAAGAGATCTTCGGCTAGTATCAATAGAGGAAGACGTACTCAGTATAAAGTACCCCCTCCCTCTATGCCTTCTGGAATGACACCAAGAATATCATATCTTCAGTGGCTGGGGAATGCTGGGAATGCCATGTTGCCTGCCTCCGGGGATGCTGTCCAGACCCTTCTTTTTCCGAGCTCTAGATTGAACCTTTTTTTTGATCTGACACTCCTCCTGGTGCTGTGAGGTTTTGACCCATATTTCTGTTGCAAATTTCCGTTGGCTTTGCTGAGTGACGCAAGCGGAGGAGTCTGTAGCACCCTGGCCGTTAGACCAGTGGCAGATCGAGCAGAGCAAGGTTCGGAATCTAGCTGTCGCAGGCAGATGACGAGCAGGTGAGGGGAAAACTGGTTATAAGAGTGAAGCGAGAAAACAAGGTCCATGTGACGATTCAGATCCACAAACAGCAGGATTGAATTTAGCAAAGAATATGAATTATAGATGGAAATCTTGACTGATCAAGAATATATTTAGCGCGAAGGAGAGGTAAACAGTCATTCATAGATTACCTCAAAACAATATAAAAATACATCAAGATCTTATTTATTTCTGTTTCTATTTCTATTTCTGTTTCTGTTTCTATTTTTCTTTCTTCTTATTTCATTTCCCTGGCCGTTCGCGAATCGTGCTCCAATACATGACTATCAAAACCTCAAGTCCATGAACTAGATTAATTGCTATACAATATATTGCTTTCTAAAAAGAGGAACAAAAACTGGAAAGCTGTGTTAAATGGTTCAATTGTTGTTAAGCTTTAACTACCTACAGGGACCCTCGTTGACCTCTTTTGGGCCTGGGCAGAGCCCAGCTAGTAGATGTTGCAAAATCCGGCCTCAACCTCAGGAGACCCTCCGCTGTTTACAATCCTCTGTTTTTTCCGTATATCTGTCCGAAGCACTTCGTGATCAAAGTTTATTGTTTATAGGAACCATCTAAGGCGTTATAGTTAATTTAGCTAACCACATAAAGGCTAACCGTTACACAGGACTGTACAGTAACGTGTTTTAACTCCATACATAACGTGTTACTGCTAACAGGTTATCTCTAGATCGTTAAAAGTTATATGCAAAGCTAATTGTAACGTGCATAACAATAGTTAGTTAAGTTAACTATAACGTGGGTGCATACGGCGTCGTCATGCCTGTTTTTCTTCATATCTCTAATTTCCTTTGCCACAAGGAATATCTTCTTCCCTCTTTCTTTATCTGTTCTTTATAGATAAATAGTTTGGATTCTGGAGAGATTAATACACATTTTCCATTCTTGAATATATTATTTTTTTAAGAGCATACAATGGCGTCTTATTGTTTTGTTATGTTTGACGTTTTCTTGGTGTTACTGGCGGTTTTCTTTCCTCCACTTCCAGTATGGATTAAAGCCGGTATTTGTAGTGCTGATTGTAAGTGATTTAGTAGAGGTTGGGAATGAATTGTCTGTCTGGGCAATTGTGGAGCTTGGGTAATATGCGTATACAAATGCAAAGAGAGATATTCTCTCTTTGGCTGAATGCGCTGTACTAGAGAGAATATGTCGCTCGTTGAATGCAATTTCTGCGTGGCAAGGCATAGCAAGTATATTTTGCTGACCTGGTTGATTTGGAACGGATCCCCCGGAGATTATTCTCTAACTTTAATAGCTTTCATAAACATTGCATTGTGCTGCTTGGGTTATTTCCCAGGAGTATTACATTCGTGGTATATTATTGCCAAATATCCTGAAATTATAGAAATTGATCTTGAACGTCAAGATATTCTACCTAGAAATCGATTTGCAGGACAACCGGTTTATATCAATGTTACTAATTCACCTAGTCCACCACCTCAACCTCAAGCCTATACTGTCAGTTATGGAACTGTATATGCAAGTGTTCCTCAAGATCCACCAGTAGCTCAAGGTAGTTCTACCCAAAACACAACCCCTCAAGGGCCACCTCCAGGTTATAGCGATCTGCCAAATAAATAAAGAAAGCGATTGGTTGTTGACATAATGGGAAATTGCATAGAGGGGTTGAAGGAGGTAGGGAAGGAAGCATCACATTAGTTTTTTTATTAACAGTGAATTTGATTACAATGGAGGTTTTCATATAGTTTTAATATCATATTTTCGTTGAGTAGTTTTTTGTTATAAATGTTTCTCTCAATTGTATGACTACGAGTGGTCCCTCAGTGGCTAGGAAGGTATCCAGATATCATTTTCAAGCTACGTCTCGACTGGCTCCTCGGATTTCCTGCGATCTCTGGACCTCCCTTTCTGTAGTCTCTTCTACTCCGGACCCAGTTCTTCCGACCTCGAAGTGCGTCTCAATCATCGGAGCCAGACCAAGGATATGTGCTGATACCTGGTAGAAAATCAACTGAGTTTCGGCGTACGAGTTCTTGTTCGTCCCCAGTTGTATATTTTCATGAATTTTTGGAAGGCAGATCATGAAAAATAGTATTTCTGCTATATTATCGGATCTCCGAGAGTCCAGAAAATATTCTTCAATAGAGTTAATGGAGATAAACTAGCAAATTTTTGAATGTAAATATCACTGATTTAGTTTACCTCCTGTAGAATCCTAGTTTCTGCCATATTTGAGCATTAGATGTACAGGCACTACCCACTTGAGACTATTTACAACCCGATCTTAAGCTGAAAGATACCTGGAGTGCGGATACGAGACATCAGCCACCCGGAGATGATGGGTAGCAAAGAAGCAAGAAGATTACCATTACCAGTAAATCAAGTCATTGAAGTCATTGAAGTCAAGAAATTGGCTCTTAGAAAGTTAACATTTTAAAAAAATTAATCTTGATCTTTGAAATTAAGGTTGCAGATTGCATGCATAACTTTCACGCCGATATGGTGGATGATGCCCTTACAGAATATTTCGTTATCAGTTACATATTTGTTTACTTCTTACTCTACCAAGTACTGGTTCAACTCCAGATTGGATCTATATTTCTAGCCCATATCATATCTGACATTAAATCGAGCATTGAGCAGATCAAAGATGACCCGATCATTTCAATTGCCTAATGAAATAGTCTACCCTCATGTGACCTTTTATAAGTTGGCAGGGTTGAAGAAACGCTATTATCTCGTTTTGAGGAGAGCAACTATCTGATTAAAGAAAAGTTTGCAGGGCCAGTACAACCTAGATCGATGCCACCTTACAGGGTATTGAGAGACGGGAAAATATCTATTGACGACTGACTGCTGGATACTGCAATTTGGAAAGAAAAGGTCCGTCAAAGTAGTTACAGTCGACGGAATAACTCACCGGATACCTTAAGGAGGTATTTGCATAACCATACCGATTTCCAAACTTAACCAATATCAATATTTGCCAGTTGTTAAACAGCTGACGGTATGGTAGAAATTCTAGAAATTATAATGCAGTACTGTATATTACTGATCCTAGTAGAAAAGTCAATTTATATATAATGACTTTTATTGACGAACGTCTACTGGAACTTATCGAAATGCGTCCTGGAATTGGAGGTAATCTTGTTTGGCTTTTTTTAACCATTGATGGCGATGATTATAGGAGATTCTGGCGACGAGGATCATTATAGATTCCCTGCAGTGCTATTCTCTTGAAGTACTGGCCATTCTATATATGAATGATATTCTCATTACTGAAAATGTTATGCATATTGTGGTAGATATTAAGCCAGTACTCAGTGATATATTTAGTGAGTTCAAAAACTAAAATCATATTCACTGGATCTAGCACCCGTTCGAAGAAGAAACTGTAAACGCTGCTCATGATTTTGGTGCGTTTGATCCGAGTATATCCCCCTCGAAAGTTGAAGATTTGTCACTTTATCCGAATATTCAACCACTTGCAGTTCTGGTGGACTGATATACCTCCACGGAGAGAATATTGTATCCATTCATGTAATTGATTAATTATCTGTCTTCCAGAGTTGTTCTAATCTTGTTAATGTTACCTTTGAGAAGATATCGAAAAGTGGGTTGGAAGCGTTGTCATGACCTTTATTATCGAAACTTCTGAGACTTCTACTTAGTCATATTTTGAACATGATGAAGATTTTGATAACGATTCTCTTTCACAATCTGACACTCATGGCGATCAGCTGAACCGAATGATCATTCGACGGCTCATGAAATCTTGAACATTTCTATGTGAACTCTGCACCAAGGAATGCTTGTGGATATATTTGCATGACAAAAGTGGACTTGGCAAGTGGTTTCAACCAACTTAGGACTTTGCACATGTAATAGGTCATATGAATTGTTTCGATCTATTTCGATATGACATTGAAGCGTTTAAGGTAGAAATGGTGTAGTTAACAGTAATAAAGTTAACTTGTTACGGGCATTCAAGAAATTTTGAGGGATTGTCAGCAAATCTTCTGATATGACATTCAAGATGGATTACAGTAGTGTCAAATATTTAAGGTCCGGGACAGCGCCAGCTCTTGTCAGTGCCTGATACATCGGAAGCCGATGCTGATGCCAATACAATTGTGCTTTCTAGCTAATATAAAAGCCACACTGCTAACAAGTTAGGAATAGGGGCTAGTACCTTGAATCCAGTAGTATCAATATCAGTCCATGATAGTTAAGATCTTGATGTAATCAAAGATATTATAAAATAAAGATAAAGTTCAAAGTTATATGTATATAATAAGAAGAAAAGAAATAAACGAATGATAAGAAAATATAAACTGACGAAATGATATATCATATATCAGGGTTATGATGGAACACACACAATCCAGGATAGGAGTTCAATCTTGTATAAGGCATTACGAACCTGACAGCTCTCGCCTGAAGGGTGAATCAACCAACGATCGTCAACTGATTTAGACCCAAGCTAGTCATGAGGTCCGGACAGAACCCCAGACCCAGCCCAGACCGTGCCAGACGGGCCAGAAGTCTGAGCCAAATTGCTGAATGCTCATGATCTCTTGTAGTATTATATCATCATTCAGAGAATATTTGATCAATTCCCCGTTTGTAATGCTTGTGAAAATAGAAACTATCGCTCCAATTCCTATAACCTTATAACCGCCACAGTACAAACACCACGGCGTATATCTTCTTCAACTTTCAAGATGAACATATTTTACCTTTTAACTTACACCTCCACAGTTAAAGCAGGCTTAGTCTATCAATGATGATAATTAATAAACATTATACACTCATTTCATGATCTAGATATATACAAGTTTTCAGACTTAAAAGATGCCAGTCTGTTTTGTCAGCTGACTTCTTGTAGGTGTGTGTACTTATTATAATATGATATAAATAAGAACAGAGATCAGAGATAGAAGAAGTTGTTGCTTTTATTAAAGTATTTGGATGTGTACCGCCTAATGATGATTATAATAAGCCAAAGTTGATAGTGCACTCACTACCTACTGTATAGGTTTTGTTTTTTGTACATATACCATCAGATGTACCCTTGAACCCAATAATAATAATGTTTTTTTATTAGCCTATTAGGTTCTAATGGGTTATCAGAGAGGAATAGTATAATTGCACATGATAACATGGAAAGAGATTATCTGAAGGCTATTAGATAGAAAATGTATATGAACAATTTTTGAAGTCATCCTTAGTTTACCTCTAGCGGCTGCCAGCGGGCCGTCCACGATTAGTGCCCAAGACAGTCTCTGCTTCCGGTGTTGGTGCATTGTATCAGACTCAGACTGTCACTGACTAATAACTGTTATACTGCCATCCTATCTCCTTCTCTAGGGTCTTTCTTAGTCGTTTCTTCTGAATAAAGTTACAACCTGAGCAGGCCAGTTGGCAGCAGCAATATAAGGTTGATGTCAGGACATACCCAAAATGGGTATACCTAAATAACCCTAACCGTATATTGGGATTTACCATACCCAAGCAGCACATGGATACCGATGTCAAAATACGTGATGGTCGATTCTCTAAGCATTGACCTATTAATGTTAACTTACGAGTAAGTAGTTCTTAATAATAGTCTATGGTATTAGGTATTCCACGAATTAGTCGAAGTAAATAGAGGAAATCGGACAAATCTAATAATTAGAATAGTTTATTATTGATTTTAACAGATATCAAATTCTATGAGGAATATAAACAAAAAGTGAAGGAAGATACATAGATATTTATAGACAAACTTAAGTAGTTCAAGAAACGAATTGAAATGTGAGATTAGCGATAAGACGAAAGATGTGAAAGTGATATTATGAGAGATGCGTTCTTGGCAAGATACAAATTAGGAAGGTGAAAATGATGTATGATTACCCACAGAGTGGAGACTGCAGAGTGGAGACTGCAGAGTGTTGGTCAAGGTGAGGGCTAGCCCTCACAGTTGAAGTCTTTTATAAGCATACATATCTTATGCGTTATTATTACCCTGATCGAACGGCTGCTTGCTAAAATCAAATTTGTCAATTTATTAGCTTCACGAGATGTTCACGATTTGTCTCTCACTCTCTCTCTATCTCTCTCTTTCGAATTCTCTCTTTGATATAACAAAAAAATGCCTCCAAGATATCCAGGATTCAGATTAATTCCTCTCCCTGGTGGTGACAAAGTCACTACTAGAATGATCCGTGATAATTATAAACGATATAAAGTGGCTGAAGAAGAAGTGAATCGTACTGCTCTTCGATATATTGCTCGAAATACTACTCTACCTATGAGAGTAAGATTAGAAGCTCAATTACAACTGTCTGCTATGCCTAAATATACATGCGAGAGTGTGGTGAAGAATCGATGTATTGAGAGTGGATATTCGAGATCAGTTATTGCTGATTTCCGATTATGTAGGGTAAGAACAAACAATGAGATTTAGGAGAGTCAAATGAATGATGATGATATTAACTGTCTAGATGAAATTTAGAGAATTTGCATTACAAGGAAAGCTTCCTGGAGTAACGAAGGCTAGTTGGTAAAGAATGGTTTGGGGAAGATATGACCAGCGACAATGACCAAATGGCTGATGTATATATATATATTACTATTTTGAATGTAAATATTTAGAAATGGTTTAAAAGGATTTAAGTTCATTGGGAAATATTCCCCTATTGATTGTCTCTGACGGATTAACTCCCAACTGAGGCCGAGGCATAGTAGAGAAGTAGAAGTTGTAGATGATGGTTTGTCACTACTACTTTCTGTCGATACACCTCTAACCTCTAACCACATGTGATCAAATCTGTTCTTTCCAAGAACTTCAAATTTTAAAATTCCTCTCACCTGAAATTAATGATATAATCTGTAACACTAAGATCCTTGGTTATCCAACATAGCCAGCCCCAGCCGCCCGAGGCACAATCATCTTCTTTGATTATGGGATGGCATTCCTTGCATTATATATACATCTGAGAAATATTAGTTTTCCACAATCCAATATTTGAGTAATTCCCACGTAGAAATACAATATCATTCAGACAAGTCATTCAAATAATCAAAATAAAAAATCGCCGATTCTATACTCATTTATCTTCGCATAATAATAATTAAACAAAATACTTAGTTGATCAAAAACTGTTAGATTCATATCCTCGAATACGAACCACCTCTCAGAATGTCAAAACCTTCTTTAAGGGTATTATTTGCCCTTATTGCAAGTATTATAAACGTAGGAAACCCCATAGCCTTTGCTTTATCCATGCACTACAAGAAAGAGAAATTACAACTTGTATTCCTAACTCTTATTCCTTTATGTCATGCTGCCACATATGTGATAACATCAATGATTGGTCAATTTGCAATTCAGCCTCGAATGGGAAGCTATATTTGGCTTCTAGGGTGTGGTGTATTATTAGTTGTTTTATCATCGTCGGCCCATGGAGATGATGATTATCGAATTTGTTACCCTGGATTAAGTGTTCTCTATTTTTGTACTGGGCTGATTGGAATAGGTTCATTAATTTATGATTTGAAACTTGTAGATAAGGAAGATGATAAGAGTGAAATCGAGGAAAGCAGTCGAGAGTTTAAAAAGTAAAATAACTTTTCCACGAGAGACAAGACAAGCTAGACTTTATTAATTGGTTCATGTACATAGATAATACACAATAGTCACTTCCCTCACATCCTAGGGTTCCTATCCAAAACAACCTGTGAATCACTAAGTTGCTTAAATTTCTCACTTTCTTTATCAAATCCCATCTTTTTATACATTTTGTAAACATTGGTTGCTGCTAATTTGGCACATAACCCACATTCAACAATTCCATGGCTCTTTGGCCAAGCTTCATAATAACTTCCTTCTGCCCATACAACAGCATCTCGTTGATTACCTAATTTCCATAACAACTCAGAAATATAAGTCATGATAATAGCCTCTTTACATTTAACATCAAAAGTTTGCATATGAAGATCAAGTGGAGCACCAGATTTCGAGTTTAATTTATGAAGCTCTCTGCCATTACGAATAGCTCGCAAAGTAGATAGAAATAAAGACAATCCATCCTGATATCTGTTCTGTTTAACGTAAATTTTGCCTAATTCTAACAATGCAGTTAATTGGTCATCATCATTGGCCGCACTGGTTTCTGGAAGTATGATTAAATCGTCGTCATTAATTTCATTAAGATATTTAAGAATTGACGGTGAAGAAACATCCCGAAGAGCTTCTACAAAGTATCTTTCAGCTTCTTTCAAATCGTTATTTTCAATAGAATATTTTCCCAATTGAATAGCAGCACGAGATTTCATTTTAGGAGTACCTAGTGGCATTGAATATCCGGTTATTAAAGCTTCTCTAGCTTCAACTCTATGATAATTCAATTGTTCTTGCATAAGTCCTAATCGAATCAAGATATCTGTATATCCAGTTAACCATTCTCTACTCTTAGAGCTAATATCAATCAAATCGGAATTTGCATCCCCGGGAACCTTACGGATTAATGAATTGATAGCTGCTTGATAATATTTGGCGGCCAATTCTATATCTTGAGCTAATTCATGATCAACTGCTGTTTGTACTAATAATTTAATTCCAAAATCCCATTCTGAAGGAATATGTTGAATCTTTTGAAGTTTTTGAAATGAATAGAATTGAAATCCTGCTATTCCACCAATTGTAAGAGTAATACCTAAAGCTACTCCTATAACCACGGCTCTAGTTGCTTTAAAGTTAGAAGAAAGTCATCCACGATGTGTTCAATCTTTGAAAAACTACTTACATCGATATATAGCATTTCCTAATGTTACCTTTCGATACTGTCGAACTTGGAAAAGAGAACCTCCAAATGGCGGTCCAAATGGCGGCCGTAACAATCCTTTCCTAATATAATTAGCTCTTAAAAGGGGTCTCATTGGAAGATCTTGATAGCCAAAAGTAAAACAACAGGAAGGACTTCTGTCGTCGATATCGATTGATGAAAAGATCTAGAAAATGTTGTGGGTAAGGAGAAGGTCCGATTGGGCTGCTTGTGGACAGTTCGACACAGCTATATTTTGACAGGGTATTCGGTCTAGGACTAATAGCAACTAACTAGCTAAAAGGTAGTGAACCTCGGGAATAGAACAAGGTGGTATTCCTTTCATATTTTATAACTAAGATAGTCTTGTATAGAGAAGTTAAGAGAACTAGAACAATATAATAAATAAGAGACAAACACAAATAGTATATAAAGACTTGCCATAAGGCAAGGGTAGAGAAGAAGAAGTAGAGGGTCTACTGCACAGCTTGGGGTCGTACAATTGGTGTTATTACCCGACACAGCTGTATTGACAGGGTATTCGGCCTAGGAACTGACTAGCTAATAGGGATTGAACCTTCATAACTAAGATATAGAACTAGAACATAATAAGAATAAGAGACATTATACTTGCCATAGGGCAAGGGTAGTGAAGAAGAAGAAGAGGGTCTAACACACAGCTGAGGCACAATAAATGATCGTTTTTGTTTACATGAAATAATGACGGCAACTGACACCAGAGCTGCTACTTAGAGAAGATTTTAGCTTATTTTTAACTCAAGGTCTTGGTGATTTTAGGGCCTTGGACAAAGCCTGTAGTCAACCTGTTTGCCTCAAAAATTGATGAACAACGAGTCTACCTATTCTCATCTTCGGCCTGAGAATCGCAAATAGGGAAATTCCCCTGACCTCTCCTTTAGTATGTAATTAATTACACGCGTGCAAAATAGACCAGTTACCGAGTCCGAGACTATGCATAGGCGATTTTTAGCAAAGTCACAAGGTACAGTGTGCAGACAGCCTTTAGTTAACGTTAAGTTAACAGTTAACGTTAACAGTTAACTGCCAGCCTTCAATTTAGTGCATGATGCATGACTCAAATTTGACGACGAACCTGTTGATGAATTTGAGACAGACAGATACACACTAACATCAAAGTTATTATTAATTAAGTACCAACTATCTGATAGTAGTTAACTGGATTCAGTAAATCAACAAAAGATATAACTAATTGAAAAGATTGTTAAAATATTGATTATATTGTGGTGTTTGTAGGCGATTCAACTAATAATAATAATAATAATAAATTGGTACCTAGGAATCCTAGTCACGGCAAGGCGATTCAACCCCTACCAGCATATTCTTGTAAAGGACCTTTACATTTCCTCTCAGAGAAAAGGACCCAGACCATATCTCTCTCTATCGCTAATCTATATCTATTTTGATCATATCATATCATATCATATCATATCCTTTCTTTCATTAATTATTTCAGATGTATTGGTCGAACCAATGGAATGATCGAATTTTCAAATGGAGAAGAAAATAGAACAACGACTCAACGAGTTCATCCTCATCAGGCAAATATGACTAGGCGAAAAAAACTCGCTCGATGGGTTATTCGAACAAGTAAAAATAGAAATGAGAATTTAAGTCGCTTTGGTGATGATGGTGAAGAAGAAACCATAAAAAATTTCCAAGTCTTAGATGGTCCATTAATATTCTTATTTGGCGGTAGAGGAATATCAGTTAATGGTAAACCCATAGTTGTATTTATATTTTTTGCCATTGTGATTCCAGCTGGATTGTTCTTTGGATTCACGTAAGTTTGTACGGGATCAGCTTTTTTTCTGTTCTAACTTTTTTTCAGTGCTCCTTGGTTATGGCATCATGTTAATCCTTCTGTTCCTGTTATTTTTGTTTATATTTTAGTCATTTGTTTAAGTTCTTTTTTCCGGGCAGCAATGAGTGACCCAGGGGTATGTTATTAGATGTTTATCAGTCAAAACCGGAGAAAAACCTCTAACAATTAGATCCTTCCTAGAGCAATTCATCTGTTAGATGATAATAGATTCTTGCCAGAAGAATACGCTGTTGGTGTGGGTGTTCCCGGAAAAATTGATGGTTCTCCAGTATATATGAAATATTGTAGTACATGTCGAATATGGCGACCTCCACGAGCTAGTCATTGCTCTAATTGTGATCGATGTATTGATTTACATGATCATCATTGTACATTTCTTAACAATTGTATTGGAAGAAGAAATTATAAATATTTTATTTCATTTTTATTTTCATGTACAGTGGCTTGTTATTATCTGAGTTGTTGTTGTTTTTACCATTTAATAAAGCACTGGAAGTTAGAGGGTGGTAGTTTTGCATCAAGTGCTAGGAGAACTCCTGTCAGTTTTCTTCTAGCAATATATGGAATATTAGCAGCTATATTTCCAACATTATTATTTATGTTTCATATCTGGTTGGGATTAAGAGGTCAGACTACTCATGAATACGTAAGTCACGACGACATCCGAGTAGTACTTTTTATATGCCATACTAACAATCAGTTACGAGGGGGAAACCGAAGAAGGAAACGACCTTTTGCTTCGGATAAATTGTTGTCGAATTTTGCTGAATGTCTTTGTCGACCAAGAGGAGTTGAGTAAGTTTCTGTGTCCCTTCTCTCGAGAAAGACTTCCAATTAACATGAACGAGATCATAATCTAACATATTTATATTTAGTCTTTTTTTGGCGCGAGAAAGTTATGTGGAAGGTGATACAAGATTTGAAAAGATGCGGCAAATGGAAGTTCCTGAGTGATAAAGTCCAAGTCCAAGTCCTCCGTGGATAGTATTCCAGCTGACATCTATTTGCCTAGTAATTTTTTAATTTATAATAATAGTTATTAAGAGAGATCTAAATAAATTGAGCAGAATTAGTATCCACCCCTTGGTGTAATCGCGAGTGTACAGAGCTAGTCGCCGGAGACAACTCGGGGACTGCTATCTCACTAAAATATTATATATACTCAATCTACATATTCAAAATAACTTTTTAAGTTCATAGAAATAATTATTGGCTCTGAATATTTTTTTTAAATATTTTTGTTAAATATTTTGTTTTATTTTAATTCAAAGGATTTTTTTATCTACTCTATGATCTGATAAACTCATTGGCTAAATTGATAAACTCATAAACTCATAAATTGAACTCATGAACTCATGAACTCATAATCATAAACTCATAAACTCATAAACTCATAATCATAATCTAATTCCTATCAGTAATATGATTCTATATTATTAGTAGTAATTTATTACTACTTTATCATTGCCTAATAATTCCTTATTACGTCAACGAACAATTCTTGGCGGTGATGATCTGCCGCCAGATCTCGCTTTATGTGTATTGATCTTATCTTTGGATCGCCCTATGCACAAACTCATATCCTTACTTGTTGCAGTAAAAACACCTAAACCAGATTTCCTCCCTGGGAGATCTGTTCCCTTTTTTAACTTTTCTGTCTCTCCCCTTTCAGCTGCTAGTGCCCCTCTCTCCATAGAGCGATAGAAATAAAAGGAAAAAGAGTAAATGCACTCACTTTTAACGTTATACTGCCGCCTTTCACATAACTAAGCTTATTACTATTAACGAATCTACTAGCGTTGTCTAACGCACTATGCACTATGCACTATAACAGTTTACTAACCAAATATTCATCATCTCACATCTCTCACATCTCTCTCTCTCTCTCCATCACTTCGCTTCACTCTCTCCATCTCTTCACTTCATAACTTCATTTCTCACTTCTTTCTCAACTCTTTCGAATTCCACTAAGATTATATTTTTAAGAAAAATTTTTTATATTTTCTCTTAAGTTAGAATTGATTTTGTATGTACCCAATTCACGAAAAAGAACTCATCACAAAACACGTTCTGAAATACGATTTTAATTTTTTTTTTAAAATTTTGTTTTGTTTTGTTTTCTTCAAATTGAAGTTAATATTGGATTTAAAATTGGTATTTATATTATTGAAGGAATTTTAGTATATATTTGGTTGACGGATAATTGGTTGAAATTTGTTTTTAAAGGCGTCAATCAGCTTCGTATATTTTTACAAACTAAACTTCTTTTAAAAATTGATTGTGATTATATCACAAAAAAAAAATCAATAAAGAATTACTTTCAAGAGAAATCGTTATTAATAAAAATAAAACAAGAACTGCTTGAATTGTGAGCTGCAACGCTATAATTGAGTTATATATATATAAGCCATCACAATACACCAACACCATCACAATACACCAACACCATTACAATACACCAACACCATTTCAATACACCAACACCATCACCAACACAATTCACCAACACTATCACTATATATACGATCACCATCACTATATATTGAGGTCTATAGAGGATCACGATGGTTAGTAAACCTTCCACAACAGTTACTACTTCCAATACTAATCGTACTTATGATTTAAGAGTGAGAGGAACTGATCCAAATGGGAATAAAAAAAAATATGAAGAAGATGAGAATTTTTTAAAACAAGTCAAACAGTTTTTTCGTGAATCATCAGATCGTAATAATGAATATTATGATGATGATGATGATGATGATAATAAAATATCGCCTCCTAAGGCCATTCCCATTAGAAAATCCAATAAATTGAATAAACCGGATTCAATAAAAACAGCAACGTTGAACATTTCAAAATCTGCAAAAAATCCAGTTGTTACAATCTCAAAAAAACTTAAAATTGGTGTTGTTATGAAAAAACATCCATCAACTTCTACTCCCTCACATCGTCACCATTTTTCTAAACCTTTAACTAAACGTTTAACCTCTCAACAAAATCCAGATGATGATTATACTGATATTGACGAAGAATCTTCTTTATCACCTCCCGTAGAAGAAAAAGTCAAAAAACTCTTTGTTGATAAAGGAATTTATTATCGAGTGTCACGAAAAGTTCCAAAAAAGTCTAACAAAGAATTAATTAAAAAGTTTTCATTTCCATTTCCAATTCTTGATGGATTGAAACGGTTGAATACTCAGAAAGATTTTCAATTGCCTTGGAATATTTATTGTCCCACTGAAAATGGTCTAAAATTAAAATGGCGAAAGTTAAAGAAGAGTAAGTAGTATATCACTTCACCCTGACCAAAAATCCATTTATATTCAATTCTAACTTTTAGATGTCTGGATCGATGTAATACCACCTTCTTCAAAAAATCTTCCTCCATGTTCTTGCACAGAAAGCTGTGGTGAGGATTGTATCAACCGGTATGTAACGAAATGCGGTTCCTGTAGGCGATGATCAGCTCGTTTCACTTAGGGTTGAAGAGCAGCGCACTTCAAGAGCTATGGCTTCTGCCGCCTGGGCTAAACCTAGACCTCATATTATATTTGTCTGGATTTTTTGCTAACCTTTTCAAAAGAGTTCTTCAGTTGGAGTGTGACCCCGAAACATGTCCTTTTGGTGAAACAGATTGTGGCAATAGAGCAATCCAAAATCTAGCAAAGGATATTAACGCCGGTAAACGATACTCTCAAGGATATGAAGTTATCAAGGTATGAAAGAAAATAAAGGATAAGATATCGAGTATAATCCCATCTGCCGAGTTAAATATACTAACAAATTTTAGACCGCAAGTCGAGGTTTTGGTTTAAGAGCCACTCGTTCTTATGCTCCTAGTGAACTTATTATTGAATATACTGGTGATGTTATTTCGCTAGCTGAAATGCAACGACGTAATCATGAGGAATATCAAGGTATTGAAAACTATTATTGTTTAAGCTTAGAGAAGGGTAGTGTGATTGATAGTGGTATGAGAGGTTCTGCTGCTCGGTTTGTGAATCATTCCTGTGACCCCAATTGCGAGATGCAGAAGTGGTATGTGAATGGGATTCCACGAATAGGATTATTTGCAGGCCCCAAACAAATTCCTGCTGGAACAGAATTGTCCTACGATTACAATTTTGATGTGTTTAAAGGAGCAGTTGCTCAGACTTGTCGTTGTGGTTCGGCAAATTGTCGTGGTGTGATTGGTCCGAGAACTGGTACTAGCTCTGTATCAAGTGCTAGGTCGGAGGATAGTAGCAATAATGCCAGTAATTCTTCCAGTAGAAATGGTACCCCAATGTTGAAGAATCATGTCCAGAATCAGAACCGAAGCCAACAACAACAGCCACCACCAGAACAGCAGTCTATTAAACTTGCTTTAAGTCGCGTTGTAAGAACGGCACTACGGAAACCCATTGTTAAAACTATTGCAAAAGTTCATCGCAGCTCTTCTAAAATTACCAAACCAATTAATTCTCCTTCAAGCGGCGTCAAGCTTAAATTGAAGCTTGGTAAATCCATACGTGCGACTGATACTTCTACTAGTCGGTCGACGGAAACCATTGTAAAGCGAAAACCTTCAAAAGAGGAAGGGGCTGATTCTCGTCATAGCCAGCTATCTAAAGAACAATCAATTGAGAAATTGATTGTTCCATTGGGAAGAAGAAGAGCTTCCACAAGAAATATATTAATTGTCAGGCATGGGGCTAGAGCGAAGAAAGATGCAAGTACAAAACATTCCACTTCAGTGGAGAAAAGTGCTTCTACTAAGGGTAAAAAGGTACTCTTGCTTGCTTCCTCTCCTGAGAGAGAAATTAGAGGTACACCAAAGAAAAAAATATCAATTGATCCCAAGAAAACTCATGAAGAAGAGCCCACAGTAGTTTTATCACCGCCCACTTCATCTCAAAAAAAGAAGGTAGGTCGACCTCAAAAGTCCGTTACCGACGAAAGGACTCCTGAAGAAGAGCAGCCTACGTTAGCTTTATCACCTCCTACTTCATCTCAAAAAAAGACGAGAGGTCGACCTCCAAAGTCTGTTAGGGACGACAATACTCACGAAGAAGAATCACTGCCCACTTCAGTTCAAAAGAAGAAGCTAGGTCGGCCTCGGAAAGTTTTAATTACCGGCGAAAAAACTGATCAAGAAGAACCCTCCACAGTCATACCACCGCCCCCTTCATTTCAAAAGAAGAAATTAGGTCGACCTCGGAAAGTTTCAATCACCAGCGAAGGACCTCGTGAACAGCAATCGTCATTAGTGTCACCTCCTGCTTCCCCTCCTCAAAAGAAATTAGGCCGACCTCGGAAAATTTCCTTTACCGCTGAAACAGCTCATGAACAAACGCTTCCCACCCCACCTCCTCAAAAGAAGAGGCTAGGTCGGCCACCGAAGCTATTAATTGATAACGACAACACTTTGAAAGAAAGAGAACTTTCATTGAACGATGGCGTAAGCGGAGATACGCCAACCATCAAAAGAGGTCGTGGCCGACCCAGAAAGAGTGAGGCTCTACAGCCATCGTCGTCGTCTATTAAAACTCCTACGTCGGTTGCTCATGATGAGATGCAAAAACTGGATGATGATGTAAGGCCCGTGAAGCGCCGTCGTACAATTAACGAGCCGACAGCAACCACTACTAGGTCTGGTAGGGTGATAAGAACTCGAGTACGCGCGTCATCTTTGAATGATCTTACTGGAGTTAATGAACAGAAATCTGTGGTTAGGACAAGAAAATCAATTAATTCAGTGGATGATATTCCTTCTGCTGTAAGCGTTGATACTCCGAAACGGGGACGTGGAAGGCCAAAGAAGAAGCATCGTGGCAGGCCTCGCCTAGTTGATCAGAAATCAACCCCGTCTACATCATTATCTTCTGGTATGGAGATAGATTCGAATTTGCCATATAGTGGACAAGGTTCATTTGACGCTCGAATCAGGCGCAATTCAGGGCTAGATATGTTGCTATTGGCAGTATCATCTTCGTCAGCTGAAAAGGTTACGCCTCGACATTCCCGTCTATTTCCTAATGACAGTGAGAATTCAACTGATAGTGATAGTGATTCTGAATTCTATTCAGATGTTTTAAGGCACAATCAACACCGACAAACAATTATCAGCGCTGCCAAAACCAATATGCCTCCTCCGGAATCAGAAGTGAGAATGAGTAATAATAATCAGAGCGGTGGTGGTAATAAATATGTTCCTCATTTGCCGATTGATCGACCATTGATGACACTGAGTTCTATTATTCAACCAGATCTTGGTGAATCATTTCGGGAATATAGGCAATCTTCTTATTTACCATCTTCAGCTTTATATAAGCCAGCTCATGTTCCGCATGCTCCATCAGTCAGTTCTTCTTCCACGCCGGCAGCTAATAATATTGTTTGGAATCCCTCTTATTCAGGATCTGGTAGCAATCTATCAGATGCACCTCCTCTTCATCTTCGTCCTCCTCCTCTACTTCCTCCTCCAAATCAATTGTATAGAAATAGTCAGGTGTTTTCGCTAAGGGAGTACCAGTCGGACTCCTTACATTTGCCCCATGTATCGCAGCCAAGTTATTTGGTGCCGCAGGCAAATCAACAATTTCAGCAACAACCGACCGGAGAACAGTATCATCATCCGTCCTATGAACAGCAGTATCAACCCCGGGATCAGCAGCATTTTCAGCAGCATTTTCAGCAGCAGCAGGATCAACAGCTTTATCAATATCATCTTCGACCTCAGCCTCAATTCCAACAGCAACAACAGCAACAACAACAATATCATCATCAACAAAGCGATCGGAATATAGCTACTTCATTTCCTCAATATCCTGTATTAGTACGACCCGAGAGTGCAATGTATCGACCGTTCCTGCCTCCTGCTAATTCAACCCCGTTAGTTGCAAAGTATCCTCCACTGCAGCCCCCTGAATACCCGGTACAATTACCTCCAGATCAGCATCCAACTTTGATGCCAAGGTATCCTCCACTACTTGCTCCCGAAGAGTCGGAATTAGACAGACACAATGGACCATATGGAGAGTCGAGGGAAAATGACTCTGGTGAGTTCATCGATGTTCGACCTCGAAGAGTGAAGAGTCGGGTTAAGAGGTCTCGGCGAGAGTCGTCTCGACTGAAGAGCTCTGCCGAGGGGATGAGATCAAACTTCAGTGTTGTGTCTGTCGAGTTGAATGTTCCACCAGAAATCAATGGAACTAGAGGAGCTCGGGGAGCTATGCCACAGCAATTTCAGCAACTAGAGCAGCAGCAGCAATATCAACCGCAACACCAGCTGCGGCAACAACAACAACAACAACAACAACAACAACAACAGCAGCAGCAGCAACAGCAACAGCAACAACAGCAACAACTACAACTACAGCAACAGCAACAACAACCTCTCCCTGCAAGGTCTCATCGCTTGTCATCCTGGAGGGATATAGTTGGAATTGGAGAACCAAATCCAATACATAGTTCTACTGGATCAGTGTCTAGTATTGTAAGTGCTCATCAGAACAGCGTAGTATCTCCAGAAATTTCTAGTTCTACACCTCACGAACTTTCGCCAACTTTTCAAGGTAACAGCAATATGGGGTATACGGCTGAGGCAAGAGATATTTCCTTGACTGACCCAGCAGAGGCTACACCTAGGCAATTATTAGTCAGGTGTGAAGCTTCCAAAGATAGACATAGGAAGCGAAAGGCATTTGAGGAAAGCGGTGGATTCTTCAAGTTTAAAATAGGTACACCACCTGTTGAAGGTTCCAACATGAATACTGTTCATGACGAGGTTGAGTATGACCATATTATTGAACTAGAATAGCATATTTATTTTTGTATTATGGATTTGTTTTATTTATGATTTTTTTTATGTAACTTCGTTAGTTTTAGTTTAACGATTGTATGCAAATTTTAATATCCTGCGGGAAACTGTTTTGCTGTTCAGGGTGGTTCTCCACAACTGCTGGGTAAAATTCCCGGATCACTTTCTGAAGGGGTTGTTCCATGGACCAGTTGACCTCGACCCATTCATTAGTCCATAATCTCATTTCGCTCTATGCTTCCATCCCCATTTTGTTTATCTCCAGCTTTTCCAGAGATATTAAATTCCAGAAATAAAAATTCCAGTACTCAGTACTGAAGTCAGTGTTAGAGCAATCAGTCGTCACGCACAGGAGACACCGCCAACCATTGATTGACGTGGGAGCTACACGTCTAGAAGTTAGATTCCAGAGTCGGCAAGAACCATTCTAGACTCTAGAGCTAGTGAGAACTGTGCGTCTGGTCGGGATATAATCCGCGTAGCCCCCCCCCCCCCAGCCACTGGAGGCAGGACGGGGAATGGGTGGAGGCCAAAGCAATATCAGAGTGTTTATGCCTAAAGGTAAAGTATGTTAAATTTATAAGTAGGCCACTACACAAGTCCAAACCCTTTGGAATGCTCCAAAGCCATGAGAAGCATCTTTTTTAATTGGTCTCGAGATTTATATTCAGGAAGTAATAACCTTGAAAAACAAACCGAAGAAGTAGGCAAGCGAGAGGTATCGGAACCATTATGTTGAATCACAAATACAAGCTGACTGATGCCACCTGCTGGGACACGTCTTGAACCAGTTACAAATTCTAATAGGAGTTCTTTCTGGGACTGATCGAATTCGCGAACAACCGACCAAAAAAGCTCAATAGTAGGTGAATTTGAAGTGAATCCATCAGAATATGTTGTATAAGCCTCTAAGTCACCAATATCAATATCAGGGATACCTTCAACTAACAAACGCAATAAAGTCGGGCGACAAATTTTCAGTATTTGTTCAGCTAGGACATAGTTCATACCCTTGAAAAAGGATTTCATAAACGGTTCAACTGAATAATAAATTGCCTGCTCAGAATACTCCATCAAGTATTGTGAGGCATTTTCATTAGTCACCCTTCCTTGTGGGTATTTATCGTAGGACGGTAGATTCGTAGTTATTACTTCATCACAATCATTTTTATAAATATAAGTAAATGTCAGTTGCATAGCTTCTACTTCGGCAGATGAAGAATTAAGAAGCATTCTGAATGATCTGCTAACGACAGGAAAAAACCTTTCAAAAACCCAAAAGTAATAATTGACTAATGCCGGCAATGAAAATGATTTTAAAAAAACTGGGAAGATAATATCTTTCAAATCAAAAGATGATGATAATTTGAGGATCATATAAAATACTTCAGGAAACATAACATCTATCATACAACCATTATAAATAGCAATTCCAAATAACATTCCCAAATATTCATAAATTTTAATATCTCCCGTATAACCAGGATTGAACCAAGCAAGACGAGTTTCTGAATCGTAAACGAACAGGCCGTAAGGCGAATTAGTTAAATGGTGTCCTAATGCTTGAAAAAATTCCAACTGAACTCCACCCTGATCGATACCAAAATCGGTACTACCAAATCTCACTCTTAGTGGTCTCTTGATGAGATTTTCGAGTTGGATTGCTCGTGATAGACACTGAATAGCGGAATTGAGCAAATCATTTCGATCAATATCGAGGATAAAGTAATCTTCAGGAAGTGACGATGGTTCAATTAAATAATGATGAATTGATCTTCTTATATTCTTCATTCTTCCAAGAGTAGCATTCATTTGACGGAGGCATGCCAATCTAAACAGGATCAATTGTTGCACCAAGCTTAGAATCCCTGGTATCTGAGATAAATATATTGCACGACTACTATTTGTAGTTAAAGAGAAATACCTAAAAAATGAAGAATCAGGTATACTTTGCGAGGTTGTTGTTAAACAGACTGGATTAGAAATAACAAAATCACTGATTTTCTTTAAATATGGAAGTTTCACGGCTAATGGAGATCCCTGTGGCCATAGGGCTAAATAAGAAAAGATACTCGTTTTTATATACTGCAAACTATTTGGATCCCATTCTGTTTCCATAAGCTGGAAAAGATTCGGATCCCATTCGGTTGGCATACCCTCCAGGAATTCGACAGGGAGAGATAATTTCAACAATCCATGGATACTAGGTGGACTATCAGCAAGAATGTATCTGAGAACGATACCAATACATGTAATTTGAGTTCGGAATTGAAGTGTAGCCGAAGGCATAGAACACATTTCTAAAAGTATATATTTCCACGCCGAAAGAGTATGACTCAGAAGTCGTCCTAATAGAAATTGTTCACCCAGACGGTTTACAATATCACTCAAAGGGATCAAAGATCCGTGCTGTAATTCGATTAAGTTTAGGGGAGATGAGAAGGCAGAATAGTAAAAAATCGTATTTATCAATGGATCTTCAAGAATACGTCTTATTAAATCATGTTCGATAGATGATTGTTTAAGTCGAGTTCTAAGCCAATTTCTTCCATCAGTAGACGAAAGTAATATCCAATTGATGAATGGTGAAGTACAAGATAATACGAAGGGCAGGCTCGTAGCTGATTTGGATACTTTACTATGTCTAGTAGTTTGCGGAGACCCCGATGAAGATATAGGTGGTGCCGATACCTTCTTCATAATATGAGAAAAAGGCCGTTCAAAGTCTATCTTTTCAGCAATTTCCGGACTGAGATGTAGGGATCTAAGGCTCTTACACAGGGCATTAGGACCTCTTGCACTTGCCAAACGACAAGCTAAAGCGGGAGCAGCAGTTGAAGCAATTTTCTTTCCTATAAATTGAGATTTATGAAAATTTTGGGCACAAAAAGGTGCCCGACATTCAGGATCATTACAGCCATAAGTAACTTGATATAGATATCTAGCAGTAATTTCTTTAGGAGATAAAGGAATATCTCCTTCTGCGTGGTTTGAGTTCATATGAAATCAATTAAGTAACGTAACAATCATTGAAATTTGAGTGAAATTTAACATAGTCAATTTGAATAATAGTTTTATCCATCAGAAACTGAACGCCAGAGAGAGACTTGATAGAGACACGGATAGAAACATGGGCAGAGACTCGTCCAATGTTTGAAGATAAGAAGGATAATAATAATAATAATAATAATAAATTGGTGTGCATAACAGTTACATGAATCCTGGTAACGGCTAAAGTTAGATTAACTTAGCTAAGTTAGCAAAGCTCAGCCGGACTGTTGGGCCGTATTACATAATTCTACATGACGATCTCTATTCAATATGGTTCCCCATGCTCCTCCTCCTGATCCAGGCCCAAGTATTTACTTCATGGCACTGGAAAAAACAACCAACGCTAAAAAAGAAAGGTAGTAAAAGAACGGTAGCATACTGCGTCAAAGGAAACTCCTTGAGAAAAGACAAGAGGTGACGGAGACCATCCCTACGAAGCGCCCTACGAAGCGCCCTACCACGATCTTGCCGCATGCCCCCTGTAATATAAATTTCTCAAGGGAGTAGATCCCAATATAGGAATCTATTAGAGGAGATCTCAAAGGTCTATCCTAATCTAAAGATTAGGTGTATCCGGATAAAAGATACCAGTAACGTAATAACTAATAAGCAGTTACAGAGACAAATATAAGACTTCTAAGAGAATTATAATATATTGAAATATACGAAATAGAGATTGATTAATATATAATATAAGAACTTAAGATCAATAACCACGATCAAGTAATAAATAAATAAACCTTGTAATAAAAAACCCTTAACCTTTAATATTTCATATGATAAACGAGCTAGATTCTAAGAATCTGCAAGGGGGTTGATTGCCTCCTCTTGCACATTGACATTGTCGAACAAAAAGGTGCGGTTATGGGCAGGTTCTCTCTGCATAGGCAGGTTGGTCCGGAAGCCCGGCCAGGTAGAAAACAGCGCCCCAACTGCGCAATACACAATCTAAGTTGAGAAAGGCACTCATGATAGTACGAGGAGCACTGGTGAGAGCTTCCCCTAATATTAGTATTCGAATTGAGGTGGTGAAGTTTATTGGAAATATGCACGTTTGGGATTCGTCTGGTAGTATACTTTGATTTGTGAAGTGATTTTTTCGCTTCATCCGGAGTGATACGAATAAAAGCTGTGTTGATAGTTGTTGTCGCTGTAGGGGTTGGTGGAGTCGTTTGTCTCCCACGGGGCCCGCTGGTCTTGAGGGAGTTGAAAAAGTAGTGAAGTGAAGTTCCAGGATGCCCAAATGGATGGGGCTTTTTCTTATCTATATACACCAATATGTTAATAAGGTTACGCTCAGCCTGGCTCAGGGGGTTTCTTTCGACGTTACCCAATTTGCCTTCGGCGGTAGCCACCTGGACCCAGAGTCCCAGACCCCTCCCTAGCTTGAGCGAAACTACACGGATTAAACCTGAGCGAAGTGAGCAGTCGAGTCTGCGCGCGTGACCCACCGGAGCCTGAACGGGGCTTGTAGGTCTTCTTTGGCAGAAATTAGAATCAGGATCTGGGGTAAAAAAGAATTAAGGAGGAATGTGGGGCAAAAACTGTAAGATAAAGGAAAGACCGATGTTCGGGACTTATTATTGCCGCTTCCTGAGGGGGCGAGATTGCCGGGAGTAACGGAGAGAATTTTTTCAGCCGTTTGATGGCGTTCGATCGATCTTCAGGAATGCGTGCATGGCTAACTAAGAAAGAACATCGATTATCTGTCGCATGGGTTCATACTGATTGCGGTTAGTAACGTTATCTTTATTTTGTGTATAATAACAAATTTACATGAAGAAGAAATTATGGGAGTTAGTTAGATGAGTTAAAATGTTCAATTTTATGTTATAAATTACTGTCACGCAACATGGCATCGACATGGTATCGATTAGCTGCAAAATAATCAATAAGCTACATTCTCTATAAATAACGTCGTCATATACTTGCCTAGACAGCAAACATTTTTATATTATATAAAAATGATACAAATATACACATGTCTAGAGCATTGTAATTAAATCTTTTCATGTGAACTTAAGTGCACCACTCACTGCGTAACATTACTATTTTCCCTCAAACCCGGTTGTTACATGTAAAGTTATTATTATTGTTTATGCAGCAAGCCGAAGATCGGACCAGAAACTCAAGCCCACAAATTATAGCCGTTCTTTTGCCGGGGCGCAGGAACGCACTAACTTAAATTAGGGTTAGTTATTATTTGAGCGGGGCGAAAGAGTCGAGAATACGGAGCAGCGGCTTTCTGGTACGGCTTTTTTATTAATTAAACTGTTACCGTCTCTCCTTTAACCCATAAACTCCCGGTAATTCACGACTCTTAGCCAACCCAAGCATTAAAAAACCTCTGCCGCACTAAGCTAAGAAAATATTAAAAATTATTATATAAGTCATAAGATCCTCGCGATGAAAAATCATGAAATAAAAAAGCGTCATTTTGAAATTTTTTTCAACTGTCTGACTGATCACTTTTGTGATAAGTGGAATAGAATAGAATAATAGAGGTGTTGAGGATATATTAGTTTGAATTGGATTTGGATTTAGATTAGATTAGATCACTCTTCTTTAAATAATATAAAAAGTTTTAGGCCTGTTTAGTAGTTTGGTGTTTTAGTCGTTTGTTTCCTTGCATTATTCAAAATGAAAATCTTCTCATCACAACATTCATTTTCCTATTCTTGGGAACATGTATCTTCAGCAAATTGGAAAAAATATCCTAATGAAATGTCCAGTCATGTTGTAGCAGTTGATGTTCTTAGACGTGAAATTGATCCTAATTCTGGTGTTTTACGTACTGAACGTTTAATTACTTGTAAACAAGCTATACCAAGTTGGCTTTTATGTCTTGTTGGTGGTGCTGATGTATCATATGTTCGTGAAGTTTCTGAAGTTGATCCAAAAACTCGTAATTTAACATTAAGATCTGTTAACCTTACTATGAATCAATTATTATCTGTATATGAAATCGTTAGTTATAGTCCTGATCCTCAAAATCCTTTTGGATCTACTATATTTAGTCAGGAAGCTCAAATCACTGCTTATGCTTCTTTTAGAAGACTTTGTAGTAAGATTGAAGATTGGACTGTTGATAGATTTGGTCAAAATGCTGCTCTTGGTAAAAAAGGGTTTGAAAGTGTTCTTCAACAATTAACCCAAAAAGTTCAAGACGGTGTATTCCGTGAAGCTATAACAGCAAATTAAAGTTTGTTTTGACGGTTTTAATTCATGAAACAAAGGATTCCCTTTCCTTGTTTCCTCCTCTTTGTTTATGTTTATGGCGCGATGTTATTTTTTTCTCTTCAGTTTGATTTGTATATACACTTCATATTTTTTGCATATATTTGACTAGGTGTGGTAGGTTATATATTTACCCTCTCTCCCCCTTTTCTTTTAAAAGTTTTGGCTTGGTTAGATTTTAATTTTATAGATTCGATAAAAAGATTTCTTTTTCTACTCTGTTTCACTGTCCCTTCTCTCTCTGGCGAAGTTCCAGAGATCTAGCTTACTCTCAGTCTACCTGGTCGAGCGCAGCGAGACTCGGCGGTGCTGCCGGAAACTGACGTGAGGTAAAGATAAGGATTTCGAGCCCTCACTTTGATTCAGTTGTCAGCTACCCTTTTTGCTCTCTGCTAGCTCTTAAAAAGAATCTACGTCCTCCTTAAGTTATGTATTACTATAGAACTTTATTTTCAGCAATAATGAACCGATCCTCATTTATAACTGAGATTGTAGACTATCTCTTGGCAATCATCCCAGTACTGACAAACAGCTATCACTCGAATCTGAATCAGTGTGAACGTTAAGAAAATTGCTGCCCTCACCGGGCCCTGTATCAAACAATGGCCACTTCCACAGCCTGGTCTTCGAAACCAACGGCCAAGTTCAGGTTGTATTTGCTCGCCCATGTCATAATAGCTGATGTGTTTAGATAAGATAACGCGATATAACAATATTCATTAAATTACTGTTAGGGTACCACATATTCAACAGTTCTTCAATCAGGTTTTTCCCTGATATAACGTTAAATAGAATAAAAAGTCGCTGGCTCATAGCTTATTGGCGGTGGGAAAAGATAACGAGTAATAAATACAGGGGTAAAACTCCAGAATCTCATAGTTATCCAGACGGTGGGTTCAGAGTTCAGACGGAACCTCTATTGGCTGAGGCGTTTATAACCAGATATACCTATGAATCCCGAATGAGTTCGAATAAAGTGAGAGTCAAGGGTCCCTGATTATGGTAAGGACAAAGGGGAAGGAAGATATTGCTCAGCTTGAGACTAGAATGTGATATTAGAACTAAGCCGAAGCAAGTATCTCAGAAATTACAGTTCGAAGTATCTCATTGTTTCTAACTCCTACGGACTAGTTCATTGCTTAAAGTTCGAATTAATCGGTATTTTGGAGAGACCGATGCCTTGACTATAACCTTTGACCGCACTTCATTCGCCTCTGGCGTCAGTAGATCTATTCACACCCCAGAGTTAAAATTCCTCCGAGATTCAAATCAACTGAGGGCTATCGGGTAGGTATTAGTATAATTATAACTCCGTAATATTCTTAAACTCTTTTCCATTCATATATAAACAATAATATAATAGACTAGTTACAACATTTTTGTTTTTCCTCCAATATCTATAACATCAATCAGATATTAATTGCTCATTTAATATACATTTATTTGGTAAGAGCATAAGTGGTATGGCATTTACCACAATATTGACGTTCGGTCTTATTAATCTTATCCTTGTGATGAGCCATGAAAACACCAGCACCACATTTAGAACATTCACGTCGAAGACGTTTAATAGTTCCATCCTCATCAACTTGATAATAAGAGAGAACAGCCAACTTGACCTTCTTTCTCTTATGCTTGATCTTCTTAGGAGTGGTATAAACCTTCTTCTTTCTCTTCTTACCACCACCACGTAAACGAAGAACAAGATGTAAAGTAGATTCCTTTTGGATATTGTAATCAGAAAGAGTACGACCATCTTCAAGTTGCTTACCAGCAAAAATCAACCGTTGTTGATCTGGGGGAATTCCTTCCTTGTCCTGGATTTTGGCTTTGACATTATCAATAGTATCGGAAGACTCCACCTCAAGGGTGATAGTCTTACCGGTGAGGGTTTTGACGAAAATCTGCATTTTACTAACACGGTTCGTCTGCAAAAAATCAAATTATTGCTTCTTTCTTGCCGTGAAGAAAAAAAAAAAAAAGGAGAAAAAGAAGAAAGAAAGAAGAAGGAGAAGTTGTGAAGATTATAATGACACCCCGCTTCGAGTGATAAAAGCATGTGCGGCGTCATATAATTGTGCGGCGCTTACAAATACATATTTGAGTGGGGCGTTGTTTTTCTCAGAGCAGTCACAAATAATCGTCTGAGTTGCCTAAAAGGGTAGAACCCGCCTGAACCCCGCAGTCTCTGCCTCCGGCGGCTGGGGCGTGTCCCCAGACCCCATGGCTCGCTTCGCTCGAGGCTAAAACTTGTCGTACTAAAGCCATCGACGGATGATTAAGAGATTGCTATTAGGATTAAAATACCTAAATGCGTTTATTTACTGAGATTTTACACACTGGAATTATTTCAAAAAAATAAAAATCTTCTGGAATTCACCAGGAACGGAGAGTTTGATATGACTAATTATGGGAGTGGGAGCAACCATGTCAGTAACTTGGATTAGTAGGACCAGAAAATGACGAGAAGTATACAATACACGACGATTAGTTAGATGCTGATGCTACCAATAGGCTTATGGTGTAACAGTACTAACTACTAACTCTCACCCCTGAGACTCTCTCCCCCTCCTCTCCGATTTTCCCCGGAGCCGGCCAACCAATACCAAATCACGTGCAAAGTGCCAAATTTCCTGCTCGCATACGCATGCATCATGTCAGTTGGCTGGCTAGGTTAGTTAACTTAACCTAACTAATGGCTAAAAGTTTGACTAGTGTAGTGTCTCACCCCCAAGGGTATTGTACATTACTGTGGTGTCGATCGAGAACACTCTAGTCACTCTTTCACTAGCCGCTCTTGGAGCGTCGATGGAGCGTCGATAGACTCAGTTGTCTTCACTCTCATTGCAGTCCGAAAGCACCATAAGCTCTCGGCAAATCTAGCTAACTAACAGAATCTGGGGCTGTAGCCTAGTCGCCGGAGATATCAAAAACTGTTGCCTGGATAATTAATTACACGCAATAACTTACTACTGTAAGTTGGCAGAAATACTAGCCGTCAAGCCGTGCAAGTAGCCGTATACGTACGTATATACGTAACCCTTAACGTTAACGTTAACGTACGTACTCCAGCTAGCTGTTAACTGTTGTTAACTGTTAACGTTACGTGTAACTTTCCTGCGTGGCTTTTATAGGCATATAGCTGGCTGGCATATATATATTTCAATATTCCTTGACAGTTTCATCTCGACACTCTCGAACTCATACCACCACCACCATCTATCGTTTGGTTTGTTCTTATTTCAAAACACAATCATCATTATCCTTGGTCAATTGATTAGACGGACATAAATAAGACCAGAATCTTTAGAACACTAATAGTTATTGAATAAGTGAAATTTGACATTTATTTGATACTGACGGTTTTCGAAGTAAGTAGATAAACACCACGTACTTAACCTCGAGCGAAGCGAGCTACGGGGTCTGGGGCAGAGCCCCAGCTGCCGGAGGCACAAACGTGAGAGAAGATTCGAGGGATAGATCAAGAGAGCTAACTTTTCTTCTCTATTTTAGTTTTTTCAATTGTTCGATTTCTTTTTTCAGTTCCTCCGTTGTTGTTTAGTTTACTCATTCCTTTTGCATTAGACGGTAATTGTCATCTAAAAAAAGTTCATAATGACTGATCAATTTGCTTCATCTTCTTCTTCATCTTCGTTAGCTGAAGCTCTTATGGCTAAACATGGTGTGACTGATGAGACTATTGAATCTGGAACTGCAACTGATACTGGTACCCCTGGTTCTACTACATCATTGGAAGAGACTAATGGACATGATCATCATCCAGTTGATGTGTCATCACCTTCATCTTCTAATGACAAATTCGATATTGAATCATTGGATGCTTTCCCTACTTTAGGATCACCCTCTCCATCTTTGAATTCTGTCCCTGCATCGTCAACTGCAAAAGGCGCTTGGGGTAGTAGTCATCATTCTACTTCACCATCTCCAAGACAGCAATCAGCAACCCCTATTTCTGCACGTTCATCTTCTATAACTGAGACTTTAACTCTGTTGAGTGATGAACAAGCTCCTCGTGGTGGCCGTAGAGGTGCTCTCTCGGAAGTTCTTTCGAAAGTTCAAAAATCAACTAATACTAATATTGATAGTTCCACAAGTAAAGCAACGGGGAATACTACTTTTATTATTAGAGGATTAGCTGAAAACGTTCAACGAGCCAAACGGGAACTATTGAAGGATTTGGCTATAAAATCAACTAGAACTATACAAATACCTGCTTCTGTTCGATCAGCAGTTATTGGACCAAGAGGATCCACCTTAAGGCCAATTATTGAAGAATCTGGAACTAGTATTGATATTGCAAAGTTAAGTGATGGTAATGACGATGATGACGACGACGAAAAAACTGTTAATGTTACAATTGAAGGGGATAAAAATGGCATTTCATTAGCTGAGAAGAAGATTCTTGAAATTGTATCTACGAGAGTCAAAGATATTACCTCGAAAATTTCAAATGTTGATTCAAAGTTTTTTCCTTTTATTCGTTTAGAAGCTGATAAACTTGTTTCTGGGAATAACAAGGTTAAAGTTATTGTTCCCTTAACATCATCGTCTTCTTCTTCTATTGTCATTTCTGGTAATAGAACAGATGTTCTTGATATTAGATCTAAACTTGAATCGTTTATTTCTAATCAATTATCTAGTTTTATTAGTTCATTTGAAGATGTTTCCCAAGTCAAATCGAGATTCATTTCTCCTGATTATATTTTTGATAACTCTGGAGTATCAGTTCTTATTAAACCTGGTGAAGGTACTGTTGAATTATTTGGACCGGGATCTAAAATTCCTCAAGCAAAGGAGGTTCTAAGAAAGCATGTTAATGATTTAGGTGTATTAAGTTTGGATATTTCAAAGGCTCATGATAAAACTTTCAAGCATGCTAGAAATTTAACTAGATATTTTGTTTCTACTGGGAAATTAAATGACCTGGAGAAAAATAATGTCAAGATTTCTGTACCTAGTTTAGAAAGTTTATATGCGCAAGATGATTCTGTCGATAGTACTATTCCGGTGGTTTATGAAATTGTCGGAAACGATCATGAGGCCATTAAAACTGTTAAGAAAAATCTTGTTGCCTTTGTTAATGGGTTCCCTCCTTATCTTTTCAAAGTGATTAATGATTTAGATCCATTCTTTTATGGCCATATTAAAAAGCTTTCCAAAGATATTAAGAAGGGAAGCCATGTGGATGTCATTGTTGATTATGATCCAAAAAGTAAACAACCAACTTCATTCAATGAGATTCTTCTTGTTTATGTGGGTAATCCTGAAGAAGCTGATGATTTTGATTTTACTCCTGGTCCTGCTGAAATTCAGAAAACTTTAGATGAAGTTTCTGATAAATTCGAATATATCCGTAATAAGCAGGTCGATATCACTTCAAAAGCTATTAATGTACCTCATGAGAATCACAAATTCATCACTGGCCCTAATGATAGCACTTTGAATTTAATTCTTAAAGGTGGATCATCATCAGAAACTGAACCGTTTGTCTCAGTAACATTAGGCGTTGGATCAGATGGTGTTAGTAGAGATAAGAATAGTGTTTTCATTCGTGGACTCAAAAATGAAGTTGAACGGGTTGCTAAGGAAATCTTGGAAGTTATTGAAGAATCCAAGAACTATGAGGTTCTTAGCTCATACACAACTAATTTCACATTCCCAGTAGATCATATTAATAAGCTCATTGGTAAACAAGGTGCTCATTTATTAAAGTTAACTGAAGAATTTGGTGTTAAAATTGACGTTGATGAACAAGGAAATGGTGTTATCAAAGGTATTAAGAAGAATGCTGATGAAGCAAAGGCACGTATTTTGAATCTGGGTCGTAAATGGGCTGATGAAGTTACTGTTAGACTGAATATTCCTAATGAATACCATGCAACATTGATTGGTCAAGGCGGTAAATTTGTAAAGAGATTAATGCATCGTTATGATGTTCATATTCAATTCCCAAGGTCGTCATTGTCGGAAGATGATCGGGATGGTCTAGGTAAAGATCAAGTTCTTATTCGAGGACCTTCGAATCATGTTGCTAAAGCTAAGGGCGAAATTGAAGAATTAGTTAAATATGAAATTGACCATTCATTTACTCAGACTATTCAGGTTCCTTCCAACACACTGCCTCGAATCATTGGCCGACAAGGAGAATTCATTAATGATATTAAGGAAACCACAAATACTAGAATAGATGTAAAGGATAATGATGATTTATCGTCACCGGGAGAAAGTGTTGCTACTAATTCTACATCAGGTAGTAAAAAAGATCGACTTGTATCTATTGAAGTGGTTGGTACAAAAACTGGAGTCAAGGCTGCTATTGATAAAATACAAGGAATTGTCAATGACCTTGTTGAGCAGGAAATTGAAGTGGATCCTAAATATCATGGAGCTTTGATTGGACCAGGAGGGTCAACAAGAAGGGAAATTATTACTAAAGCTGGTGGGTCACCAGAAATTAGTCGTACTATTCAAATTCCTCCAGCTAATAGTAATAATCCTAAGATCAAAGTATGGGGCGATCGTAAAGTTGTGGAGAAAATTATTAAGCATATTCGAGAAATTGTTGATGCTCGAGAAAATCAAAGGGTTGATGTGATTGATGTTAACCCTGAACGTCATGGTGCATTAATTGGATCTGGTGGATTGGTTAAGCGTGATATTGAAAGTACATTCAGTGTTGTTTTGCAAATCCCAAGTAAAGGTGCAAAGAAACCTGATGGAACTCCTGATGAGGGTATTAAGATTATTGGTAATAGTCAACAAAATATTGATAAAGCTAAAGCACGGATTCAAGAATTGACTCAGGATTCATACCAGCTTGAGGTTCTGGTTCCTAAGAATTTGCATTCCGAGTTGATAGGTCGAGGTAGTTTGATTAGAAAGATCTCTTCTGATTTCAACGTCAAGATTGATCATGGTCGTAATACTAATATTGGATCATCAATCCCCCCTCCACCAAAGGATGCATTTGGTGATAGCACCACCACCAATGATGATGGTTCCTTAAAATACAAATTCACAATTGTTCCTGATAGTTCGAATGCTGTCAATTCTACTAATGAGACGGTTACCTGGCGTCTTCGAGGTCAGGATGCAAACTGTGCTAAAGCTAAGGAACAGATTGAAAGGGCTATTAAAGAGCTTCAAAACCATGATAGTGTAGGTTATTTTTGGTTAGCTGATTCATCAAGATATGGTAGTCTGGTAGGTCCTCAGGGATCAAGAATTAATTCAATTCGGAGTAAGAGTGGGTGTACTATTTTTATTCCTCCTGCCAATTCTAAGGATGCTATAGTTAGTTTAAGAGGTAGTGCACAGCAACTAGAACAAGCTAAAGATTTGATTATCAAAAGTCTTGCCGGAAAGTAGAAAGAGAAAAAAAATAATTTTGGGTTAATAAACAACCAGGGCAAATAAATATATATATATATATATACATATATAATGAATTGTTACGTAAAAATCTAAGAAATATTATTATAACTATGTTGTCTGCTTGTGGCGGCGTAGTGCACGAACAGTGATTGTGGACTCGAGCGTAGCGAGCTAGGTGGTCTGGGGCAACGCCCCAGCCGCCGGAGGCAGACGAAGGGGGGGGGAATCGAACACAGGTTTGGAGCTATAAATCCCTTCGGGTATTATTTTCACTATTTACAAAGAATAAACAACAACATTTATTTTACACGGGTGGTGGAAGATGGATATGCATAGGAGAAATGAATAAGAAACTGGCCAAAAAAGATTATGGAGAGGAACCAAGAACAAGGCAATAGAAATGGGGCTCCATACTATTATATCCCCTCCCTCATATTCTAACTAGCGGTCCCCGCCTTTTATGGAGAGGAACCAAGAACAAGGCAATAGAAAAGGGGCTCCATACTAGTATATCCCCTCCCTCATATTCTAACTAGCGGTCCCCGCCTTTTGTCCTGCTTGTCCTGCCTGTCCTGCTTGTCCTGCTTGTCCTGCCTGTCCCGCTTGCCCCGCCTGTCCTGCCTGTCCTGCTTTCTGCTCAAGTTCAAAAGTTAACCTCTCCATAGCTCGATAAACTTTGCTCTGTAAATAAAAACTTCCTCCCTTGTCCTTCGAATTCACTTCAAATAAATAATCATATTTCTTTTTAATCGCTTCCTTACTTAGAGCTGATTGATCAATATCGAGGATTTTCACCGCTTCTTCAAGTCCTAAACCTCCAGCTTTTTGACGAGCAGCAGCATTAGCACTAGCACGAAGAGAAGCACTTGATGCTTGTCTATAAGCTTCCATAAATGCTTTTCCAAACACTTGTGATCCTGTAATCACTACTTGCATGAGTAATCTGTGAGCCTATAAATAGTTAGAAATTAAACGTACGCCAAACATCATTTTCCTAGCAAAGGCCACCCACCGAAACGAGGGAAAGGCAGGAATTCAACTTACCATTTTAATATCTGAATTCTATAAAAAATGCGATGAGCTAACGGTAAGTCCGTTTATTATTTTCCCTTGTATCTGTCTTGAGTTTACTTCCAATGTCTACGATATTGACGATGATGATTAAGGAAAATGGTAGTTTAGAAATTTCGTGAAGATTCGAAATTATTCTTTTAAAAGATTCGAGAGTATTCTTTTAAAAGATTTTAAGATTCGAAAGTATTCTTTTAAAAGATTTTAAGATTCGATAATATTCTTTTAAAAGATTTTAAGATTCGAAAGTATTCTTTTAAAAGATTTTAAGATTCGACAATATTCTTTTAAAAGGTTTTAAGATTCGACAATATTCTTTTAAAAGGTTTTAAGATTCGACAATATTCTTTTAAAAGGTTTTAAGATTCGACAATATTCTTTTATAAGTGTTTATTTTAAATTGAATAAATATGCTTGTAAAATCGGGAGGCTTTAAGTCGGAGATGACTCCGAAACTGCTGCAGAAGTTGGGGGGGTCAGATCTCTCAGACACTAGCAAATTCGTAAACAAAATATCAACTCTGTGTAATGGCGGACGATTAAAGATCCATTGCACACTAGCTTACCAGCCGAACATCACGTTATTTTGTCTGGTAAAATTTTAATTTAATTAATTAAGTTATGCAGGTTTAGGATGCGTAAACTAACAAGAAGGCTTGTTATTATCGCTCTATAAAGAATAGGTGGGACACTGGATTGCTTACATAATTTCGATATAAAGTATGTTTCGTTTCAGTTTCTATATTTCAGCCCTGAACTCACCGTGACTTGCCATTCTAAACTTGACTATCAACGTTATTATTAAATTTAAGTTACATGTGAAACAATTATCTGCCTGTGAAATTTGTGCTTGCTTATCTTATAGCCTGTGGCCCACTCTGTGTGCCTAAAACAACCACTGCGCTTATCTAGCAGAAGAGGCATATATGCATGAGATCTATTCGATAGTAACTTAGTAACAGTTAGTCTGTCTGGACATACTCAGAATGAGTATACCGGAATAACCCTAATCGAAGATTAGGATTTACCATACCCATGTGGCGCGTGGATTGCCGATACCAAGATATAAAGATACATAGATATTTATAGACAAAACTTAAGTAGTTCAAGAAACGAATTGAAATATGATATTAGAGGCAAAAGACGAACCTAGGTCGGAACCCAGTCATCTTTAATCTGAAATGGTTCAGAGCAAATTATTTGGAGCGACTAATTTTTAAAAGCACATTTGTTTTACCACGACATAGAATCCATAATGTAGATCCTGGGCATCGTGATGAAATTAATACAAATTAGGAAGGTAGGAGAAAATGATATATGATTACTGTACACACCGAGTGGAGACACAGCAGAAAGTAGGTCAGGGTGAGGGTTGGATCTCACATGGTCAAGCGGCTAACAACTCCGCATATTCAGTTGTTCTTCTCCCGGCCAGAACTTTCGTAAGGTTTTATTGCTCCAAAATGTATATAAATGGCACTCATTTCCCTGGTCCCTCTTCCTATTTTTTTTTTTTTTTTTTGCTCTTTGGGGTAATCAATTCCCTCATGTTATGACGATCCGATAAAGGTTGAGTTAGAATATTCTGCTATACATAACTTGCTATAAATAAATTTCAATTGCTCAATACTAAGTAGTCAATGTCGTTTAAATATGGCTTGTAAATACATCGGCAGTGTACCACTAACTCAGGGGAGGGGTAACCATCACTTCTGAGTGCGGGTCTGGGTGTGCCTTTGGCTGCTAGTGGTATATCCCCCCTTACCATCTAGCTATCTAGCTGGCCCGTATATCTAATAATGTCATATATCCTGGCCAATGCCCCAGCTGCCGAAACCGTAGTAAATAAATTTATTCTATTAAAAGAAGTTTGGCAATTAGTATGCCATGCTAATATCAGATATTTATTAGAAGCCACAACAGACGCCACACTTAGCTGTACAGTAGAGTAGTACGTACGTAACTGTTACGTGTGAACGTTACTACTTCCCAACTTAACTAACCTTAATTAAGCGCTTGCTAATCATACTACAGCCAGTCTCTTATCCGCCTATTTCGTGCCTCTTAACAGCTACCTTCTGTTACCAGCACTTGCCGGACTTAAATTTGAAGTTCACGAAATCACCAAAATCTTCTTCTCTTTATTCTTGTCTTCTCTTGTCTTCTCTTCTCTTGTCTTCTCTTCTCTTATCTTCTCTTATCTTCTTTATATATTTATTTCGTTTTATTTTATTTGAATAACAAGCAAAAAGGTTTCTAAGGAATATCAAATATTTTCTGTTTCTATTATTTCTTCTACTTCTGATTCTGGTTCGTTTTTATCTTGTGACTGTTTATAATCGAATTTATTACCGGTCTTTCCTGGTGTGGTTTTTTATTTCATTATAGGTGTTTTATGAGTAGATAATCTCATGCTCATAATCAATCTTAATAAAGATGACCGAGCCAGTTCTGGAGCCGCCGATATTCGATGGAGGCGCTGCTCTGGCTGCTTTAGCGGCAGTGGCTGGTGAACAGATATTGGAAGTTGAACGAAGTGAAAAGAGTAAACATGAACATGAACATGAATATGAACAGGTTGAACGGGTTGAACGGGTTGATCAAAGTAAAGATGTAGAGAATATTCCTTATCAGTCTTTACCGTCATCATCCTCTCTGAGAACTCTTTTGAATCCAAAGATGGAGAACTCACAAATGGATTTACAGACACACTCAACAATAGACTCATATGTACCTGGTTCACAAGTAGGTTCACTGGTTGAATCACTGGTTGAATCACTGGTTGAATCACAACTAAACTCACGAGATACAACACAGTCAACACAGTCAACACAGTCAATACAGTCAATACAGTCAATACAGTCAACACCGTCAACACAGTCAATACCGTCAATACCGTCAATACCGTCAATACAGTCAATACAGTCAATACCGTCAATACAGTTAATACTGTCAACACAGTCAATACCGTCAACACAGTCAATACCGTCAACACAGTCAATACCGTCAACACAGTCAATACCGTCAACACGGTCAACTCAGTCAACACAGTCAACACAGTCAACAAATTCAACAAATTCAACATTACTGCCTACTATTGAAGTGAAAGCTCCTATCACTACTACCGAGCTTTTTACAAATTCAACATCACTGCCTAGTATTGATGTGAAAGCTCCTATCACTACTACCGAACTCGTTACTTACCCTATTGATGCCGGTATCATCCGTTGTATATGTGGTTTTGATGATGATGATGGCTTTACTATTCAATGTGAAAAATGTAATGCTTGGCAACATGCTCAATGTGTTGATATTGCTGATGAAAATCAAGTGCCAGAAATATATTATTGTGATATATGTGATGGTAATCGCAAAGTTGATGTCCAGGCTGCTATTGAACGTCAAACAAGACGTCTACAGAATGATAATAATGACACTAATAATAATATTACAACCACCAAGAAAAGGAAATCGCGGTCTCGTAAAAGCGGTGGCGATGGATCTGCTGATACCAAAACTCAGAAATCTACGTCTGCTACAAGAACTTCTAGTCCTAAACTTGGAGAAAATGATAAGAATGATAAGAATGATGGGGAAGATAATAATAATACAGCGTCTAATACTATTTCAACCACAACAACTGTCAGTATAACAACCACCATTTCTGATGAGAATCAAAATGACAGCAGTAATAATGATCATAGTATCAATAATAACAGCGATGGAAACGACAAGAAGAACTCTGGTAATGATAAATCATCAGTTGTTGATAATAAGGATCGTAGAACTCCTGATAATAATTCCAATCAGAAACGTACAAGAAAAAGAAGATTAACTGTTCAAGATAATGCTGATGCTTCAGCAGCTGCTGCTGCCAAAGCTGCTGCTAGAGCTGCTAGAACTGCTACTAGTGGTGGTGTTACAAGTGATAGTGAACAGGAAGATAAACTAATTTCATCATCAAGCTCTTTTTCTGGTTTATCTTTTAAATCTGAATTTGTTGGTGTCACTTCTAATCGAATCCTTTCTGATGATGTTTCTGAATATTTAAAGACAATCTCTTCATTGCCACATCTAGATGAAGAGACATTATCATTTCTTACAAACCAAGAATTTCTTCATATAATACCTGCTAAGGTTTCTGTTCGACCAACTTCAGAAATTTCATCCCAGAAACAAAAGTTTACTGGGTTTTCAAAATTCGGTCTTTTCTTGGAAAATTCGATTCAGCGTAATAGATTTGTTATTGAACAATTTGGTGAAATAATGCTTCAATATGATTATAAAAGTAATCCAGTTAACCAATATAGATTATTTGGGTGTCCAAAACCAGGAGTCGTATTTGTTCCAAAATTACAAGTTGCTGTTGATGGAAGGCGGATTGGATCTGATGCTAGTTTTATTCGCCATAGTTGTAATCCTAATGTAAAATTCAGTACGATTATTGTAGAAGATAACAACAACTCTGATAATAGTGATGTTAATAATGTTCATTTTGCTGCATTTGCCTTGGAACCTATTAAAGCTGGTAACGAACTTACTGTTGGTTGGGATTGGGATATAAAGCATCCAGTTCAGAAAATATTAGCTGGAGAAGATGTTGAATCTCTCTCTAAGGAAGAACGATTGTTTCTAGTTAAATCAAGTCAGATGATTCAACAGCGGGGAATCGAGTGTGCATGTAATAATCCTTCGGAATGCATTCTGAATAAGATGCGCAATGCTGGTATTGACGGACCGAGGAATACTCGTTTGGCTCGTAAAACTTTTGAACAGAAACAATTGCTTCAATTACAAAAAGCCAGTGGTGGAAATTCCGGTTCTTCTTCACTTTTTGATGGTTCTGAAGCCTCTACACCTCCCTTTAGTGCTCCTACTACACCAGCACTCTATTCTGCTCGTGAAGAAAGAAAACGTCTGGAGGCAATATCATTAATAGAAAAAATGGAACAGCGAGAATCTTCAAAACGTAAGAGGGTTAGTAATTCTGCGGCCGAAGATGAAGAAGAATCTGAACTAGTAGGTGAAGTATCCACAAGTCCAGTAAGAAAATCAACAACGAGTACTGCAACAATGACGACTGCAAATGCGCCAACTACCGAGTCATCAGATCCAATGTATGTTGGTGACAATGGTTCAAATGGTTCTATCGCTGGTTCTGATTCTCAAGATAGAAGAAGTTCATCGCCTGTCACCAATGGTAATGCAGCGACCACATCTACGACTACTGTCAGTACTGCTGTCCAAACTGATCATCCACCTGTTTTAAAGAAACTTCGAAGTGATATAAGTACTTACACGTATCCGATTTCTGGCTCGAATCATACACGGTTATTATCACCACATCATAAGCTACTGGCCCAGAAGTTCATGTTGGCTAAACAGGAGTATATTACTCGTAAGAGTCGACAACCGTCACCTGTCTCCCCAACCTTGTCTTTACATGCGATTAATAGCCCACCATCTCCTTCTCGAGCAAAATTTCCTGATTCAGTCCCTACCAATGGGTTGATTAATAGACCATCGCCTAGTCCATTAACGACACCTCGTACATCTGTTACTAATTTTGCTGTTCCGAACTCACTGGGTATAGATCCTACTGCTGTTAGTACCACTCCTGTTTCTATTGTTAATGTTGGTTCTTCGGCAACCGGTCTTAGTATCACAAAACCAGTTGTAAAGAAGTTGTCATTTGCTGATTATAAGAAGAAGCAACGGCCACCGCCTGGTTCTACGGCTACAGCTTTGTCTGCGGGTTCTGATAATAGAAATTCTGCTTCTCCTTCCCGCACAGGATCTCCGAACGAGGTGTGATGACTCTAGTAATTTTATTTATTTTTGACTCTTTGGTATGGTTGGTTATATATGTAAATGTGTATTATATTTTATTTTCTATATCACGTCCAGCTCCGGAGATTACAGGCAGCTAGCTATACTCCTCTGCACTCTGTTTACGCTTAATTGTGCTGTTGATTTTATCTGTCGGTGAGTCAAGTGGTCGAAAGAGAGCCATATATTTTTCTAGGTAGTTTGTTACACTCGAAATACGTAAGTTTAGAATAATTAATTAAACGACTAATCAAGTCTTAGACACATAAAAATATTTGTAAAAGCTATAATCTCATTTTTAGTCATTATCATCATTAACATTAACATTAACATTAACATTTTTAGTCATCATCATCATCATCATCATCATCATCATCATCATCATCATCATCATCATCATCATCATCATCATCATCATCATCATCATCATCATCATCATCATCATCATCATCATCATCATCATCATCATCATCATCCTTAATCTGAGAGTCTCTATCATATCGTTATCAAGGCCAGGGTTTTTCACTCGGTCGTTCGTTTACAAAAACATCGGTAGCAGAAGGTAAAAATTCATCTCGCATAATTGCATCAGACATATTAAAGTAATTCTTTGGCCATGGGTCACAGTTTTCATCGAAGATAACATCACATTTACGGACAGGGATACGGATATTCTGCAAATTATTGATATTTAGTGCAGATCCGGAAGGTACACTCAGAACATTTTCAGAAATTACTGAAGCAGTTAATGAGTCGTCGCTAGCAAAACAAGGACTATAAAGCATATCACGAGCCGAGGGACGCTCGGCAGGATCCCATTTCAAACAGCTAGAGATAATGGGATAAAATCTCATGAGATTAGGAGGTTTTATAATCTGAATTGACTGTTGTAGATGGAGATAATAATCATTATACTCTATGGATTGATCAATATCGGTAATACAATTCTGGTTTTGGGACATATACTCTTCCAATATATGCCATGGTCCACTATTGGTGAATGGATCAGGCTTACCTAGAACTTGTAGATGAAGTTGAAGTTGTTCCAATCGGGACTTTCCCGGGAATAATGGTTGTAAATTGGCCAATTCCACTGCTACTGCAGCAAAGGCCCATATATCTACAGCAAAAGAATAGTTCTGATAATTTATCAATAATTCGGGAGCACGATACCATCTTGTTGCAACATAAGTAGTATTAGGATTATTCGGCTCATCAGCAATATCTTTAGAAAGACCGAAATCAGCAATCTTCACTACTAAAAATTCTGGTATCAACATGGGCCCATTAATAAGAATATTTTCTGGCTTGATATCACGATGAATAAATTTATGATAATGAATATGAGCCAAACCAGAAAGCAATTGGTAAATAATAGATTGATATACATCAGCAATGAGGGGATGGTCTTCTTGAAGGAATATGAATTCTTGAAGATTCAATTCCATGAATTCCATAACAATATGGACCTGGGTGGAGTTGTATAGGATTTCATGGATTTTAACAAGATTTTCATGTGAAGGAACTTTAGAGAAAAAGACAAATTCTCGAAGGTTTTTGTAAGACTCTTTTTCCGATTTCCGTTTAATGGATTTAATGGCAACCTAAAAGAATAATGTTAGAACATAAAGGAAGAAATAACCTAGACCAAGTCTGTTGACATCTAGTAGCAGGGACTCTGTCCCAGACCCTGTTTTCGAGCGAATGCTTGTTTTGTCTCCCACAGTTAAGAAGCTATCGAATCTTTACCAAATTAATTGAATAATCATGACGATTCATATTTGTCATTTCATCTGTAGTTGATGTATTGGAGGGTGGATCTAGTAGAGTGGGAATAGCAGAATAGACCATACCAAAGCTTCCACTACCAATTGTTTTAACTATTTGATACCCACGACTGGGAGTGATTATGTTCTCATTTAAATGACTGGAATTATTCATTTTTCTTTTTTTTGTTTGTCGCAGGTCGTAAAACCAGGAAGCAGTTTCCATTTAAGAGTGAGATGTGAAACACAACAAATATTAGATAAAAGAGAGAATTGAGTGAGTGAGTGAGTGAGTGAGTGAGTGAGTGAGTGAGTGAGTGAGTGAGTTGGTGAGCGAGCTGTGAATGAATGAGCTGTGAATGAATGACTAACTGAGTGACTGAATGAGTGAGCCAGAGAAAGAAACTGACTAACTGAGTGAGTAAGCCAGAGAAAGAGACTGAAAGACTGACTGAAAGACTGACTGAGAGAAAGAACGACAGGTTGAACACAATTCGGTGAAATTTAACAGGCAAAACACAGCTGAAAATAAATGAAGAATGATCAATATTGATTAGTTATTGGAGATAAGCTGATTAGAAGATCGGCGTTAAGATATACCTATACCATATACATACATTACATGATGGGTAACACATTGCTCTGCATGGGTTACACAGAGACAACAGCCAGAAGAGAGAGTAATATATTATATTGAACCAATAAAAATTGCCGCCTCGATCAAGAACTATATTTGATTTCTCTCTCTAAACAGAAACAGAAGAAGGTATAATCTATATTAGTAATAGGTTAACCTTTAATTTGGAAATTTAAGTTAACGTTAATTCTCTTTTCAATGATCATTTACTCTGTAAATTTAGGTCGTCATGCTCTCAGGAATATCCTAGATCCAGTTGCTTCAACCCGTTGTCTCATGTTTGTAACGACTAACCAAACGAAGCTAGAACTGAAGACAGATCCAGTCTCAGCCAAACAAACGGTAGAATTAAGCTTATTCTATAGATCTGGATCTGATATGAACAGAGTGAGACCTCAGTCAATCTCAGATGACAGGTTAGGGTTAACCCCTGAAAATATCAGTGCCTCGTTGGTCCTCAGTTGGTTGAATGGATTCTATACCCCGACGAAGTCATTTAATTCTTGGATTCTCTAGTACTCTACAGTGAAATGACGAGACTAGGCCATCCGTGTAATGTGTTGAATTAATTCGGACCCAACTAATTGAATTCGTATAATACACGGCTGAACTTTTGGTACGCGTCGGAGTTAAAGGAGGCCGGGGTACGAGGCAGCACCAAAAACACGCGAGTGCGGTCGGACCTCCTTTAAACTCCTGCCTATAACTTGTTACTCAACAAAGTAAACAGTCAGTCAGTACAATCAGGAGATCCAAGGATTTTAAATGATTCGGGAGATTCACTTCAAGATTCACTTCAAAGATTCACTTCAAAAGTTCGGTTTACTCGTCAATAAATATATATACAAAACACGTTCCATCATGGCCGAAAAGGATATTGCTGCAATTGCTTCGGATGTACCAGTAGATGGTCTGGATACTGTTACCAGCAATGCGATTCAGGAAAAAGCAGTACCTATTAATAACAGCGAGAATAAGGATGACAGTGAGACTCAGGATGAAGCGGTAGCTTTTGGTAATAACGAGACTCAGGATGAAGGACCTCAGGATGAAGGACCTGTTGATAACAAGACTCAGGATGAAGGACCTATTGATAATAACCTGACTCAGGATGAAGGACCTGTTGATAATAAGACTCAGGATGAAGGACCTGTTGATAATAAGACTCAGGATGAAGGACCTGTTGATAACAAGACTCAGGATGAAGGACCTGTTGATAACAAGACTCAGGATGAAGGACCTGTTGATAACAAGACTCAGGATGAAGGACCTGTTGATAATAGTGAGTCAGATACTCTCAAGGATGTTGGTAATGATACTACTGCTACTGCTACTGCTACTACTACTACTACTACCTCTGAGGAGCATGTGGTCAATACAATTGAACAGGACATCGAATCATCATCAGAAGAGCACAATCAGACTGAGAAGGTGTCCATCGCTAAGCGGGATGAAAAAGAAAATGCCGCTTCTGAGGGTAATCCAACAGATTGGAAGGAGACAATTGATGATGGTGGTGAAGGTGATTCTGAAGTTATCCCTGATAAGGACCTCATACCAGCACCCGAAGGTGTCAGCGAGCAGGTTATTGAATCTCAGTCTGAGACTAATAGCCAGCAGATAATCAGCACTGACCCGTCAAACTCGTTGTCGTCTACTATTGGAAAGCAAGTGACTGAAACAGTTGGTGATGATAAAGAAAAGGTGTCTGATGACTCTCCTGCTACTTCTCATCAATCCGATTCTCATAGTGGTATTATCTCGAAAGATATAGAGAAAGAAGAAGATCCTAATGACCCGAAGGAAGATTCTAATCTCGAAGCAGCAACCTCTGAAAAGATCTCAGAAACAGACAGCAATTCTAAGTCTGAAGAAGCAATATCAGAAACAGACAGCATAGCAACCTCTGAAACAGACAACAATTCCAAGCCTGAAGAACGAACCGCCGAAAATGACTCACCAACAGACAACAGCACCGAGCCTGAAGAAGCAACCGCCGAAAAGGTCTCACCAATAGACAACAGCTCCGTGCCTGAAGAAGCAACCTCAGAAACAGACAACAATTCTAAGCCTGAAGAAGCAACCGCCGAAAAGGTCTCGCCAACAGAAAACAGCTCCGAGCCTGAAGAAGCAACCACCAAAAAGATCTCAGAAACAGATGATAATTCGAACGAACAGTCGACGATAATCAACACTTCCAAGCCATCAACTGAAGATCCAGAGCCAAAGGACCCAGCTAAACAAACTGTTGAACCAACAGCAGCTTCAGAAGAACCATGCGACACCACCAAAACACCTCAACCTGCTCAGTCAACTACCACTAATACTACCAAACCAGTTTTCGATAGCGAAACAGTATATTTATATACATCGCTTACTGCAGGCGGTTTCCATGTTATGTCCGATACAAACAGATTAGGAACGATTCTCAAGGCAAATAAAATTGATTATACCTTGGTTGATCTTGCTACAAATGATAGAGCGAAGAGGATCTGGAAATATCGAAGTAAAGGACGCAAATTACCTGCTGTAGTTCGTGACGATGAAATTATTGGGGTAAGTTGAAAGAAACATCAAGTCTTGCCTCTGAGAGCAAGTTGAGCTATGTCGACTGAACTGGATCTGGTGCGCTGACTTAGACGAAGACACAGCAAATGACCTTGAGCCATGCAAGAGCATAAGTGCCATTAACTAGGGATAGGTCGGATCCCAACTCCATCAAGTCTGTCTCTGAGAGCAAGTTGAGCTATGTCGACTGAACTGGATCTGGTACGCTGACTTAGACGAAGACACAGCAAATGACCTTGAGCCATGCAAGAGCATAAGTGCCATTAGCTAGGGATAGGTCGGATCCCAACTCCGTTTGTCTCCGGCTGTACCCCTAGGCTCGTTTCGCACGGGGCTGAGGTCTATCAACTATGGTTGTACGCCTGTACTAACTGAAATAGGATATTCGGGAGATTGAAGATGCCAATGAGTTTGGTGAGGTTCGAGATATGGTGTATGAAGGATTATAAGTAGGCATGAGGATTATAGCAGTCATCATCAGGATAGTGACAGGGGAAAGGCATTGTCCTTGACCGATCAGCGCCTTTCTAATCATTTGTTGCTCTGCCTCCGACAACTGGGGAACTACCCCCCCTGATATGTCTACTCCTTCGCTCACGGTCTGTAAGTTTCCACACAACTAAGACGCATATATAAAAATAGTTACTAATATTATAATACGTATAAATTCTCAATATTGTTTTTTTTATAATGTGTTCTAATTCATTTGAATTGGCGGGGGGGCTTCCTTATCAATACGTGTACATACTATGCTAAGTCGCCGCGCGGCTGATTTTTTTTTTCCACCCATTCATTAGTCAGAGTCAAACAAACAGCTTTGACAGTCTGACGAAAATTACATGTTATTGGCTTATTTGAGAGCAACAAATTCAGGCACAAGAAACTGTGGGAAATTCTCCGACTGCAAACGCTGATGTTTAAACAAAATTAACTACTAGTTCTCAACTTGTAAACACTTAACTATAGTCTATTCAACATGATCCACAATTATTATTAATGTCAATTTATTGACATACCTTTATCTATATTGTTTTTCTATACCTTTTTTTTGAATCCTCTTTAGAGCAGTTGGCTTTACTCTTGGGTATATAAATATCGATATCGGTCATTTCTGTCTCAAGAATGGTTTTCAGCTCCGTGAGCGTTCCGTCAAAACCCTAATATATCATTTGTCAGTTTATATTCTCTTATCATTCGCTTATTTTATATACATATAACTTTGAATTTTATTTTTATTTTATAATATCTTTGATTACATCAAGGTCTATAGTGCTATTAATACTTGTCAGCAACAAATATTGGATACTGCTGGATTCAATCTGGAATCCCTGTTAGATAAGCTCTTCTAACAAGGTGGTAATCTGGTTCTTCTAATAAAATTAATTTTTGGATATACCAGTACAAGCCAGTACAACTGCAACCACACATGATAATGGCCACAAATAAGGACAACTATGGATCCCGGATGAGGCTGGAGAAGAAAGTTATTAGCTGCATGCCCAAGAATAATCAGGAAAGAGCAGCATCAACAACCGCTACAATGGACCAATATAGATGGCTTACTCTCGTCTCAAGGGATAGATCTTATTCCAAAGATACGTTTGTTTATGCAGTAAAAACAACTAAAATATATTGTCGTCCTTCATGTCCTTCACGGTTGGCAAGAAGAGCTAATGTTGAATTTTTCGATGCTTTTACTGAAGCAGAACTTGCAGGTTATCGAGCTTGTAAAAGATGCAAACCACAATTAGCACGAAGTGAAATAGCAGGAGGTGAAAGTGCTGATAATAATAATAATAATAATAATAATAATCAATTAGATTATGCACAGCATAATAAAGTAATAAGAAGAGCTTGTAAAGTAATACAAGCTAAAAAAGGGCCGGTACCTCTTAAAGATTTATCTAGTTCTGTTGGACTTACTCAAAGTCATTTTCATAGACTTTTCAGGAAGATTACTGGTATTACTCCAAGAGAATATGGGAAAAGAATAGTAGCTAATAATATTTCACAAGGCGTTTCAAATGATATTTCCCCATCATCATCAGTTTCAGATTCTATAACTACTTCTTCGGACTTAATATTCCCTTCAGAATGGGATGAAACAAATTCGCCTTCTTCTTTCCTTGATGAATTTATGCGTGATGATTTTCTGTACGATGATTTTACAACGAATCTTTCATCATCAAATGAAGAATCTACATGACCTTATTTATTTTAAATAATAACAGAAACAATTGTTATGAATTTATAATTAGGTGTATATATTATTTAATGGGGTTATTTATTTAATTTATAAAATAGAGACAGACACTGGAATAATAGCAGAGTGCTCAATGAGATATATGAACGACCAAAGCGAGCAAACGGGGTCTGGGGGTCTGGGGATCTGAGGCACTGAGGCAAACAAATCTGGCATTTACCTCAGGAAGCTTGGTGTCTTTTTGCTCTACTCGGTTATTTGTTTTTCAATTCAAATTTATTTATACCTATTCACTAAGAAAAATTATTCCACAATCTCGATTTATTCGTTAATATTCCCCTCTCGTCGAATATCACTCCTTCTTTCTTCAATAACGCTAATTTCTTTTCGCAATTCTGTCCACTGGGTGCATTTTGCCAATCTCCTTGATACCCTCCAACATAACCTGTAGAAGCTATACATCGATGGCATGGCTACAAAGTTAGTTTCAAAAGAACATCTCCTCCGACAACTGGGCTCTCGAATCCAGTCTGTGAGTTGGGCCAATGCCACATATCCCTAGCTATCGCGGAGTAATGAGAGAGCATTGCTATTCCGCCGTCACTTACCACAACAGGTGCTAGTGGATTATTACGTAGAGCACCTCCCACAGCTCGTGGAGACGAGCCAAGAGCCTCGGCAATATCTTTATATGTGCACACACGTCCTTCCGGAATCTGTTTGAGTAGCTCATAGACTCGCTAAAAATTAATATTAGAATAAGGACTACCTCCTCTCTCTGAAGGCAGATAGAGGGTTAACACGTACCTGTTGAAATTCAGTAACCGCCATTATTATTAATTTATTATTACTAATTTATTAGTGCTAATGACTCAGAAGAATAATTGGATTTATTTCGAAATAAAAATCGTTTCCTGGCCTATTTATATTAGTGAGTTGTTTTTTTTTCTATCTGTCGGAATCTAGCATGCTGTAACGCTAGTTATGCAGATCTTAATCTTGCTGTTGAATTTGGGGTTCAGCCTTTCAATGTTATAAGCTAACACATCGTTTCTTTAATAGGCAAACGACCTTATTTCTTTTTCGAGATCCTTCTTTTTGTACTTGAATCGACCCGTCCCGGAGAGTTAACTTGATTCATAAGTCATAAGACATTTACAATAAGCAGGTGACGGCGATGATTGTTATCTATAGCTTAATTTAACTTTGAAATTTAGTTGGCTAACTTTGTGGTCTAGGGTTATAAATGGTTAAGTTAGTCATGTTAGCACATTACTGGCCAGATTGAGCCATAGAAATATTTGCCTTCAAATTAGCCAGTGAGATAGAAGGTTATATGATGTTGGTTACATAAGATCTTCTTGGTAATCTTAAATTGGTCATTAAACTGGCTAATTATAAATCAATTTTCAAATATCCCTGTATTCTCGCGCATGATCCATTCAACATAATTTTACGACTAATTACCAAAAATGACAGCTAGTTATAGCTCTAGTGTTGCTATTCATGGTCATGGACATCGAGCTTTTATGGACACTCTACTTGTAGATATCTAGTTAAAATTCCTCCTAACATCATGAGAATTCTTCATATCATTTAACCAATATTGATATTGAAAAGAAACTGAAGGAACCATCTTCTAGTTATCAAACACAGAGCCAAATTCAGAAGGAAAACCGAAATAATGAAGTCATCTTCTACAATAGGTACCTTCCTCGTCGACTGTAATGGGCCCGGTAATCCCAAAAAGGAACTGCTTTTTCTTGATATTCATCCACATATATAACAGGTGAAGACCAGATTTAATGTTTGACATGTCACACCAACTTGATTCTTTTATTCTCTTCTTCTGCGCTGGTCTCTGCGTCCGTAACATTCTGACCTCGGAAATATTTTCAGCCTCAGGTCGTCAGTTCTGTGGAATAGCCCATCCCGGCTACAGATATTCTTTAAGGGACCATTGAATTGGGGACTACATCTCGTTACTATTCTTGTAATTGGATACTACTGGATCCCAAAATTCTTTGATGTTACCTTCGAGAAGTTAATTAAAAGTGGAATAAAAGCCCTGGCTAGCTACTGTCATGAACTGAGCTTGCTATTATTACTAGATATGAGGCACATATTAACTCATATCTTAAACTTGGGGAAGCCTCGATACATATTCATTATCAGAATTAGTTACAGCACCCTCGTGTAGACGCTGATGGCCATCCGTTGAATGGAACATTAATTCGACGGCTCCTAGACAACTGAACAAATCCTCAAGAGTTCTAAATGGACACTTTCATCACAGGACAGGATTGAAAATCTTGGCAAGAGTTTTGATTCTTCGAAATAAGAGATGAAAGTGGACTTGGCAAGTTGATTCACCCGGTTA
>JAJMIF010000023.1:40309-59217 GCA_030583505.1 Sugiyamaella castrensis | reverse complement strand
TATAGCATTTAACCATTAGCATTTAGTATTGTAAATAGAATATTCCAAATGTTTGACAATTTTCAAATAATTTACCACTTTAACTGTCAATTTCAGGTGAGTGGGCGATTGGACCTGCATGTAGCCGTTAAGTTAACTTTAACGTAACGTTAACCGTTAACTTAACCGTTAAGGTTAAAGTTAACAACTTACAGTAGGCGCCGTGCATACATGCAACATTGTGCATGCATGTTTAACGTTAAGTTAACGTTAACTGTTAAGTTACAACTATATATAACGCGTCGTTTTCCCTCTCTGGGGAACTTCTTCTTGTTTTCTTTCTTTCTCACTAAATTACGTATTTAAGACGGGGCATTCATAATCTTTAATTCTAAGAAGAGGGGACTCAAGGAATTTTTGATGAGACAGGAAGAAAACATAACTTCCCAGGAGAGACACATTATTTGCGTAATTTTAATTTTATGTGTCCATCAGTGTTATCTGACAGTGTCGTGTTGACAGCTATAATTAGTATCAACTTAATTAACTTGAGAAGCTGTTAATTTTAGAAGTTAAGTGAGGAATTTATATTGGCCGGATAATAACAAATAAGCGTTTACTGAGATATTATTTTGGTACACCTCATTCGTCACTTGGTAACTTACGCCCATTATCATCATGAGTCAAATAGATAAAATATCACTTCTGCCCGTTGAAATTTTCGAGAATATTACCAGGTACCTATTCATTCCTGACCTTGCATCTCTCACTAGAGTCAGCAAGAAGGTGCATGACTTGGTCTGTCCTCTACTATGGTCCCATGTGGTTTTGCCAGAGGGCGACGGCTGTTACGTTTTTCATGGTAACCCTGGTGCTCTGATCAATGAAAGCTTTGCATGGCCAGAAGGTCCTCCAGGGCCACGCCATCGGAATTTGAGTGAAATATTTTACGAACTTGATGGTGGGAAGGCTAAGGCGTTGGCCAAATCAATTTGGAATGGAAATATTCGTCAAAATACACTTGAATATATTCGAAGCATTTCAGTCATTACTAGTCAGAGAGTGTCGGAAAATGCCAACAATATTTATATTGTGCCAGAAGATTCCGAAAGAGATTGTAGCTTTGAGGTGACTTTTCATAGGTATATCAACCAAATATGTCTAGTGGACGACGACGCCTTATTTCCAAATTTAACCAATATAAATTTATTTTTTAATTTTGATGTTGATGTTGATGATGATAATGATAATGATGATGATCATCATTATCTTCGTGGTAATATCCTCAATATTTATGAAACTCTAAAAACAATAAGCAAATATACTGTTTCAAAAAAAATGGTAAAACAGCCACCTTATCAATAAAGATTCCTGCTGCCCAACCAGTATTTGATGCTATAAACATAAATCCTGGGCTAATAGATAATCCCGTCTGGCTGTTTATGGAAATTAGCAACGAAATAAAATTCTCCGAAGATGATTTTTTCACATGCCTACGAAACTGCCAGAATCTCAAACTACTAACGATTGAATGCATTTATTGGGGTCCAGAGGAACTAACCGATTTTCCGATTAGTAAAAATAATAAACTCAAATTCAATGAGGCGTTGAATGGGTTCACGCAGCTGCTGTCCTTTTCAATAAATCTAGACGATTTTCGTGAAGATTACAGCTTTCTTCATATCCTTAATATACTTGATCTTAGTATGGTTCCGTTGACTCTTGAGGATTTGGCTCTTCGATCGTATTCAAGCTATGATATAGAACTCTTAGAAAATGATCCATGGCTAACAGTAATTCGTTCAGACCTAGGCCAAATTCTTAATCTTAAATCATTAATTTTGCAGTTCTATACGCATGGTTACATACGATCACAAGAATTAGCCTTTAAGGGCCGATTGAATTGGGGAGAAAACCTACTTAGTATTCATGTTACTGGAGATTGGATTCCTAAGTTCTTTGACGTGTCCGTGTTTAGGAGTTGTCCTAGTCTTGTTGACGTTACCTTTGGAGAGATTTCTAAAAATGGGATGGAAGCACTGGCCGCCAACTGTCATGATCTTCTTCAATTAGCTATTATTGGTAGATATGGTGGTGACGCTGATTGTAGTTATCTTGGCTCATATCTTAAAATGACAAAAGATTTGATAATAATTCATTATCACGAGTATCTACAGGCTGTCCAAACCTTACGCATCTGTGTCTCCATATGAACAAAACTAGTGATCTCTTGAATAGAACAGTCGTTGAACAGCTCGTACACAACTGTACAAATCTGGAAGAGTTCTTTATAAGCACTACCGCAGATATCAGTATCGAACTACTACTAGACGACAGCAGACTTTGCAGGTGGCTTAAAACAGCTGAAAATCTCAGTCCTTGGTTAACAAGAGTGACCAATAGAGATAGGTTTGCGATGGAATACAAGCTGTTAGAATGCAAGCTGTTCCACTTTGATATCTCCCCCTTCAAGGCGGTGACTGGAGCCATTTGATAGCGAATGACCAATAATAATTAAAATTGTAGCTGCTTCTATTTATTGAACTAGAATTTGCCCGACCCAACCACAAGAAAAATAGTTTCTATCAAGAAGTTTTCATTTATAGTGAGAATAAATTTACCTATCATCTACCGTTCGTACAATTATCCAGGAACTTTCTTAGTATTGGTACACTTATCAAATACGCTAACGTCACAGCAGATGTAGATAGTAAATCGTCTGCTAAACGCATGACAGTTAAGATCTCTGCGGAAATTCAAAGAGTTCAAACTTCTTGAGAGATTGAATTATCGTATGTGAAAGTATGCATAATTTAATCTTATGGGCATCCATTAAAATAATGTTATCTTTCGTTCTGTAAATTGGACCCTGGTGGGCATCAATGTTAACATTAACTTTAAACACAATAGGTTATCCTTAAGCTGTGAAGACGAGGAATTTGTAACTTGTATAACTAAATCGCGGTATCTCAAGAGCCCCTTTTGCCAAGATACCGACCATCCTTTCTCTCTATCAAATCAAGATCCATTTACCTCTGATTTAGACATGAATCAAATAGACAACATATTACTTTTACCTGTTGAGAATTTGAATATTATTAACAGATATCTACCCAACAGAGGCCTTGCATCTCTTAGTAGGGTCAACAAGAAGACGTATGATTTGGTGTGTCCTGTATTTTGGAACCATGTGGTTTTGAGAGACTACAGCAGCGGTCTCAGCGGATATCAAACGTATAACTTCTTCAATGCGGGTTATTATATGACGAATGAAGAGTTTGAATTTCCAGATCCAATGTCACGAAATTGGAGTTTCAATGAGTATTACAAACCCAATTTCCGTGATAAAGCGCCGGCGACATCAGTTTGGAACGGAGAACGGAGATATGCGATATGCGATACACTAGTCTTGAATGGATCAGAAGTGTTGCGATTTTTGTTTTTTTACGATCGGTCGGAAGAGGCCCAGAGGGATTATATTGTACCTAATTCCAAGAGAGATTCTAGCTTCGACATGACTTCGATAGGTATAGGTATTTCTAGAGGATACTCCATTTCCAAATTTAACGAATATCAATTTATTTTTTTCATTGGAATGATTTTCATATTCCAAGTAATATTCCCAATAATATTGATATTCTCGAAACTATAACCGAATACGACTGTTTCAAATAAAAATGGTAAAACCTTCACTTTATCCATAATGACTCTTGGTGATAAACCAGTATTTGATTCTACAAACTTGAATCCTGGAGTGGAGATAATCTTGTCTGGCTCTATTTGGGCTATTAGGAACGAAATCGCTTCCTCTGGCGAGGAGACTGTTAGATTTCGTGTAGTTGATTTTTTTCACTCTCTGAGAAAATGCTTAGATTTGAAAGTACTGATTCTCCATTATAAGTACATCACTGGATGTATGCAATCAATATAAATAATAAAGTTGAATTCAATGAGGTATTGAGCGGGTTGACCGAACTGAGGTCATTTTCAATACAGCCGGAATCGGTTGATATAAATAGGACAGGTGATATTTTTGATATCTTTGATCCGGGTGGACAACGATCCAGAGTTCAGAATATGGCAGTTTGATCGCAGTCATACTACGATGGAGATAACAGTCAGTGGTTGTCAGCAACCCAATTCGATCTTAGAGTCAAGTTGTTAGTTTTGCAATTATATCCTGTAATTGCTGGCCAGACACTGTGTTCAATGGACGATTGAATTGGGGAAAAAATCTCGTTAGTATTCATGTTACTAGAGACTGGATGCCTAAGTTCTTTGACGTATCTCTTCCGGAGTTGTGCTCATCTTGTTAATGTTGTCTTCAGGGAGATATCCAGTAATGGGATAGCAGCACTGACAAGCAATTATCAGGAACTTAGACAGTTGGCTATTAATGAAATGCATACTGGGGAGTCGTTTTCGCAATTAGCTAGAAACTGTTCAAATCTTACGCATCTGAATCTTGGTCTAGGCAAGCGTGGTCAGCCATTGAATGGAACGGTCATTAAAGAGACTCTAGATAGTTGTAGAGGTCTTGAAGAGTTCCATGCAGCTACACGAAAGACATGGCGCTTCGCTGATGAAAGCAGATATTTTCGACAGATTGGCAACCACGACCTCAGTATGGTTTAATCACCTGGATAAGGCTATAATTCATGCCCAATATGCCGCTTTAAAATTTAACAATATAGGATGGAGAGAGGGGCCCTCTGATATCAAATCGGCATATTTTCTCGATTGAGATTGTAGCGCTAGACTGAAGAAGAATTTGTGAAAGACGAACAGAAAGCGTTCCTAATGGTTCAGATATTCTTGGTTTTAGAAGAGAGAGACCTTGAAGGGGAACTTGGGGAAGAATAAGGCTATCTTACAGCTTACAGGTTGAAGAGAAAGAAGTTGGGACCCCGATCTGCTGAGTAATAAGTAAGCTGACGCTAACTGTCAACTTGACATGTTCGTCATCTACCGCAAGGATCCTGGCCAAATATATAGTAGTAGTAATTCCACCAAATAGTAATTAACAGTAGTTATTGTATCTGTCTATTACAGATTTGCATTACGGTCAACATCTGAATTCGGGGATTAAGGTGGGTATTAGTATTTATTAGAAAATTTCTGAAATTGCCTACGAAAAGTTAAAAATTATATTATTCTCAATAACTCTCCTAATAAGCCACCCACTTAGAATGATATTGAAGTTTACAGATACGGCGATTTAGTTAGATCACTTACCGTGGTAATCATCATAAAAATATGCCATATTCTTCTTTTGAACACAACGAACATCTCGTTATAACAAACCATACAAAAAAACATTCCGGGATATAGTTAAATCGTCTTCTCAAATGATCTAGAATCATTTATATTTTGGATGCAGTTCCTCTCCGATAAATTGAAAGGCTGGTCAACATAAGAGAATTTTCTGTATGACGTTTGATCGTGAAGCAAGTGTCGGTTTCGTTTTGGAAAAACTCAGTTAGAAATAAATATATAAATAAATTATAATTAATATTAACATAATTTTCAGTAGTGATTTATCATTGGCCCTAGACTCTATCCACACACCACCAATGAGAATGTAGTGAACAACTAACATCACCGTGACATCACTTCTACCTAATCAAATTTTCTATGCGAGATTGAATCTGATTGATTTTATAGGCCTCTTTCTCTCAACCATACCTGCCTCTGGCCGATGTCATTCTCTTGAGCTGCTATTAGAATCTGCATAGAGCCAATAACGTCAACAGTTCATCACTCTGGCGTTCTAGATTGATGATACCGCCACCATTTAACACGTCAGGCGATCGTTGAAAAGGTATAACATTCACAGAAAGGACCGCAGGCGGGTCAGCACGATTAATATTAAGGCCCTGATCAATATACCTTCTAATACTTAAGTTAAGTTTCATAATCTGACAATTTTTTGCTGCACTTAATTGTTGGAGACGAAGTGCCTCTTCACAAGTGTAATTGATCTGTCTATTCAATTCATCTCGATAGTCACCCTCATCAACATTATCATCATCAACCCGATTGTCGTTAGCACCATTACCATCATTAGCACCATCGACCTCACCACCATTATCATTGAGATTACCATCATCAACACCAACACCAACCTGGCCAGCACCTATAAAAGGACTAATAACATTATATGCAGCCTCGGCGGCATTATTGATCTCGTTCCGAGTGACAACAGGTAGTGGATGATTTGCAAACAAGTCGATTTTATCTTGACGAGCAGTTGTAAGGTCATCATTTGCTGCGTTGACCGTCTCATGTACCGAATCAGCCCAAGTACGAGCAAAATGAACTCTAGCAGCTGCCTTCTCAGCAATTCCGCCAGCAGCAGCACGTCTATAACTAGCAATTCGTCGATTTCGAGGTGTTCTAGGTGTATCACCATCAACAACGATCACAGCCAAAGCATCCACCTCGTCAGAAGCAGCAGTCGCAGCAGCTGCAGTATTGTTCACATCCATTTGGGCGACTTGAGCAGCTTGTGTAGAAGCATGATATCGAACAGCCGTAATTTCAACCAAATTTGATGCAGTCTTACGCCTAGCTCTTGCAACTGCCACCTCAACAACCCTAGGAGAGACGCGGGATGCAGCTACAATTGCCTCAATGCATATATCTGCTGAAGAATGGTACCTAGCGTTGATGAAATCTTTTAGACGACTGAACATTTGCCTCCAATCGGCGTTTTCGTTGATCTCTTCCTCTAAAATTAAGAGCACCACAGATATATGCCGTTCGGCAATAAGCCTGAAGTAATAATAAGTCAAAGACAAAGTATAATTTCCGCAAGAGAAGTCCGGTACCGAGCCGACGAGATTATCAATGTTGACACGCTCAAGACGATCTCCTCCTGGAATTTGAGCTCTTTGAACCAGAGCGAGAACATCTTTCCACATTTCCCTCGAAAAGATGACATTACCTAGTTGCATAAGATCATCAAGATAGAACTGATTGAGTTCTAAATCATCAGCTTGTTCCAAATTCACACGAAGAAGTTCATCAATCACAGGCTTATTGCTATCTTGTCCCATTACGCTCCTGCTCCAAATTGTAATATCCATGCCAATTACTCTTTTGAGGGGGCCGATCGGAGGTTGATAGTGGGGTACAATTGCCATAACAGCGTTTACCTTGTAAACCGCTAGCCAAGACAGCCTTTTGCTTTTTTGGTCATACAACCAATTCTTAATTGTAACTGACAGTGACTTGGGTGTCTGACTGTCTGCCACCTCACACACAATTATTGGTGGCGATCCAGAAGCCATTCGGATGCGGGTGGAGATGCTGTCATCGGGTTCTTGGCCACCCGACTTTTTGCCTTTCCCGCGGAATAAAGAACTGCCTAGAGACATATAGGGATGCATTCCATCATGAAACGAGAGGCCCACTCTATTTTGAAGCAAATATTCTATAGTAGCAATTATTGTGCGGGTTGTTGACTCATGCACTTGTGAGGGAATCGTGAATAAATAAGCGTGATCCAGCTCCCACTTGAGCCGGACCAAGTTCCTATCCTCGTGTTTTAAAAATAACTGAAAATCACTTTCCAACAGATTCTGTACTAGAACATACTGACTTTGGGATTGCTCAACTTTTTCATAGAATTTAGAAACAAATGTATCCATAGACTCAGAGGGATTATAGCTTAATACGTTGTCCTCTCCAAGTTCTTGTCGAATGTCTTGGAGAGTATATTCTGAATCTTCTCCCTCCTCCGAATACATATTTTCAAGTTTTAGCTTCTTATGATTCATTGCAGTTGTTATTGGAAAGTGAAAGACAAAGAGGTGAAGATGAAGATGATGAGGTTGCTTCAAAGGTGAAGTTTAGTAAAGATGTACCACAGTATATAAAACGACAGGGATATTGACAAAGTTGATTGAAATGAATACCTAAATTAAGCCTTATTAAGGATTAATATAATAATTGAGGTTCAATTTGTTTAATTATGAACATGAAATGAAAATAAAATGAACAACAGTGAGATAATGGTTTGATTTATACCCTAACCTAGTTGTGTGGGGTCAGGGTTTAAGTTGAATCAAAATGGACAGGGGTGCCTGCAGATCTGTCTATCTTCCCGCAGATCTGTCTAGATCTGTCTATCTCCCTTAAGAGGCAAATGATCTACAGCAAACAAATCCAGATTTTGTATGACGCAAGTTAGAACATAATTTTTCCGGAGCGATACTGTGATTACCTCGAGAATATCGTCAAGATAAAACACAAAATTGCTCTTGTTGTTCAATACCAATAGATATAAGACAAAATTCGATCCTTTAAAATAGAAATGTAAATAGAGTTACTTACCTTCAGAATAAACCACTTGGAATAGGCACTTTTTCAATAACCCAGATAATCAAATCACTAATATATGTTAATATAATTTCCATAAAGATATGAATACATTAGGATCTATGAGAAGAATATTTAACTTACGTTCAGAATAATATTCCAGAAGTTACAAGCTTCCTGGCCCTACTCTTAATAAATCACATAACAAGATACTAATACTAAAATACGTTAATTATGTTAATTCATCCAGAATAATGGCTTAAGACACCCCAGTCTAGAACATGTTAAGTGAACCATGAAACGACTCTTAAGATAAAATCCGATTATAAAAATATTAAACTCTCCTTCGAATAGCAGAGAAAAAATATTCCTTGCGAATACCTCCAAAGATAAAAAAAATATTAATTAAAACTATGAAACAGTCTACTCCAAATAATAGTGAAAAAATCTTCCTTGAGAATACCTCCAAAGATAAAAAAATATTTGTTAAATTAATTATGTAATAGTCTACTATAAAAAAATAGAAGAAGATAAAAAATTCAAAACTAGAGGGGGAAAGTGGCCAATTTATAACTTTTCAGATCAGACGAAAACAGGAGGTACTAAATATAACATTACAAATAACAATTAATAATCACAAAGGCTAAGAGGTATGCCAAAAATAATCCAACCAGTTAAATGCCTCACAACAGGGATATGTAGTAACCAATTCAGAAGTAGTATTATGAGGTAAGAGGCCATCAAAGACAGCTGTGGGGTTAGCTGCTCAAAACCTCACATTTGCAACATTTTAGAGTTGACTTGTCGCACAAAAAAAATTCTTGTGCATGAACCTCACTCGCTCCTGCATGCCCAGATTATCACCGCTTAAGTTGTCCTTGCCTATTCTCGGACACTGTCCACCCCCCGCACACACATATTCCACCTGTCACATTTTGTTTTGCACATTTTCACACCTCTGCCTAGTCCCTCTCTTACTTCGGGTGGAGATTTGGAATCAGTTTTGGTATGGTACAGTTTTAACCTTAATCTAATCCGAAGTTGCAGTGAAGACATTAGTTAGTCAAGTAAAATAACTCTTTGGTATTTTTATCATAGTTGTTACGAAGTGAGGAGACCAGGAAAGAGCATGATGAAATGACTGACGTACATGTATTCAGAGTTTTTCAATTGCAGTTTACCGTTACATTGGGGCAGAAAAGTGAATCATTTTATCATGTCTGTATAGGTATGTGGTCTGGACATATTAATAATGAATAGATTTAGAACACAGAAGATAGAAGATAGAAAAATACACTGTGTAATCATAATCTCACTATATCATCCTATCATTTAGAGATAGAAGACTGAGTCATGTTGACCCATATAGTAGCTCTGACTATTGCACATCTTGTAATGATTTTTCTTTTCCAATTATCATTATTCAGTATCAAGTGACATTGAACATACTTTGCTAACGTTGCCTAGAATCACAGAACGTTTGTACTCTTGATAATGCTGTCTCAAAGGCTATAAGTAAGTGTTCCCCCTTTCCTGTCTGCATTCGGGATCTGGGTCCCTTTCCGAACTCAGCTATCTCCTATTCATAATCGGGCAGCTTGTATTTATCAGTGCTGGCAAAGGAGCCGGCGAAGAATTTCTGAGCGAATTCCAAAATTCTGGTCCAAACGATGAAAGCGAAAATATTGTTTCGCAACCATATTCCCCAAGCCGTCTGTGGCGCCAAGATTGTGAAGAAAAGTGGTGGAACCTTTTGCAGATCATCAATGATTGGCCTCATTTTCTTCTCGTAATCCCTGAGTCCTGCTGCAAGATTGCCCTTATGCCTGCCGACCTCACCCGCCAGCACATATGCGCCGGCAATGGCGAGAGTTGTACCAGCACCAAAGCTCCCTGCGTAGCCCGCGTCACCAACCAAAACAAAGCGTCCTTTGTACAGGCTTGGGGGTTTGACCTGGACAAACTCGTTGGCGTAGAAGTCTTCTGCCTCCACCATGCCCTTGACAATCTCGTCGGTCTTCCAGCCAGCTCCCTTGAAGTGCTGGGCTACATATTGTTTGAGCGCATCGTCCCCTTGCTTCATGGCCTCTCGAAACGGCAGTGCAGTATCGCGATTATCACGTGGGTTAATACCCATTAGCACGACTCGAGTCACGCCTGTTGGATCAGATCCAACACCGAAAAACCGGCCCCCAGTGGCGCTGTAGGACTGTCCCATTTTACTTCCCTCGAGAAGATCTTTTTCTATAGAAAAGAAAGCCGCCCAGCAGTTAATCGGTCTGATATGGTCTCGGACACCGCAGCCAAGACCTATAGCTCGAGTCCTCGAAGTTGCACCATCACAGGCAACGACAAGGTCGTATTCTGAAGTCGGTAAGCCGTTGGCGAATTCGACCGTAATAGGCCCGTCGTCCTGTTCGTTTTGCTGAATCGAGGCGACTTGCTCGCCAAAAACATACTTGATGTTTTCATTGTCCTTGGTCATGTCGAAGAGAATCTGTGCCAGGTCGCCGCGGAGGATCTCGTACTCCGAGACAAGCGACTGCTGATCTGGATTTCCAGTAGGTTTGATGGTTCCGTACGGTCGGCCGTTGTCACGGACGAAGCTGATGCCTTCCATCTGCGTCATCTTGGCTCTCACGGCCGCCTCCATCCCCACCATCTTCCGCATTACGGTGACGCCAGCGGTGCGGATGTCGATGTTCTGTCCATTGGGGCGCAGCTTTGGGAAGCGCTCGATGATGGTGACATTTGCTCCGGCTTTGGCGAACCAGTAAGCCGCCGTAGGGCCTGCAATGGATGCACCCACAATGAGAACCCTTAATTTAGACATTGCTTTTGAGTCGTTTGTACAATGAAAGGCGTTTCTTGCTTGTAAAAATAGTGGTACAGAGGACGAGGAGACAGGTTGATTAGGGGTTGGGGAGAGATGATGTGTACATATATATGAGCATCTGTCAGGACATACCCAAATAACCCTAACCGTAGATTAGGATTTACCTTACCCAAGCGGCACATGGATTACCGATGTCAAGATACGTGATAGTCGATTCTCTAAGCATTGACCTATTAATGTTAACTTACGAAGTAAGTAATTCTTAATAATAGTCTATGGTATTAGGTATTCCACGAATTAGTTGGAGTAAACGGAAGAAATCGGACAAATCGAATAATTAGAATAATTTATTATTGATTTTAACAGATATCAAATTCTATGAGGAATAGAAACAAAAAGTGAAGGAAGATACATAGATATTTATAGAGAAAAATAAAGAAAGAAAATATAAGTTTTAGAACTGGAGATAAGGCAAAAGAGTAGGAATTGCGAGGAGAGAATCGCATCCGAATTGAGGTTATATAATAGTGAAATGGTTGGTTATCCAGAAACGGGTTATATAATAGTTAGAACTTAGATGAATCCAATGTACATTATACAGAGATATGATTTCCCGAAACGGGATAAATAATAGTAGCGCGAGTGTAGATCAGGGTGAGGGCTAGCCCTCACATGTGCGGTCGCCCGAACTAGCTACTATTAACCTTAACAACCTTAATAGGCAAACTGGGTGTAAAGCGATCGACACTAAAAAGATTATTTTTTTACACACACATCGTGTCAAAGATATATATATCTCTTGATTCTTAATTCAGAATGTCGGATTCTGATTTTTCTGATTATGAGGATAACTTTGAAGGAGGATCTTCAGTTCTTCTTGGATTTACCGATAAACGAATCAGTTCTGGTGAAACTGTGTCTGTTACAGATAATCATTTAGGAGGTCAACCAGTAAGTTCTAATTTCAACAAGTCTGTTAGGTCAAGGCGAACAAAGAATTATAGGACGGTTCGATCTATCGCTGGCTCAGTTTTTTGAGCGTAGCGACAGTTAGTTGACAGGTCTGGGGATATGTGATAATGTTCAGATGTATATCTAACTTTAGATATGGTTCGACTCTGAACCTTCTTTAGAACTTGTGAAATGCAAGAGCTGTAATTCGTTAATGCCATTATTAGTACAGATCTATGCTCCTCTAGAAACCACATATTATGACCGAGTTTTATATGTTTTCGGTTGCAAAAAGCCAGGATGCCGACGAAGAAATGGAAGTATACGAGCTATTCGGGGGGTTAAAAGAGATGGAAAAAAAGAACAATTAGAGATGGAAAAGGAACAGAATGAGCTTAGAGAACAACAACTAGAACTGAAAAGAAAAGAACAAGCTAAATTAGAGAAGTCAAAGATTATGGCAAATATTGGTGATCAAATATTTTCTCCATCCTCGTCATCAACATCAGCATCAGCATCAGCATCAACATCAACATCAACATCAACATCGACATTGACACCAGGGCTAGTACCAGCATCTTCTAACCCATTCTCTTCGGATCCATTTTTTTCTAACCCGTTTTCTTCTTCTAATCCATTTGAATCGACATCGGTGGCGTCTGTGACAAATGAGGAAAAGAAAAATGACGAGAAGAAAAATGACGAGAAGAAAAATGACGAGAAGAAAAGTTACGAGAAGAAAAATGACGAAAAGAAAAATGACGAAAAGAAGCTATCTATCGATTCTTCTAAGAATGAATCAAAGAAAGCTGACAATCTTGATAACACCTCTTCCTCTTCTTCTTCTTCAACAAAATTCCCAGAATTTCCTGGCTATTTTATTGAAGTAGAAGGAGAGATTCTTACTCCAAGAAAGCTTGACCCAGTTCGATTTAATCCTTCTATGACAGAGGATTTCGATATGGAATCTTCCTCCTCTTCAAGAGATTTCGGTAGAGCCAGCGACGTGACAGCAGCAAATATAGATCCCGTTTTCCAGAAGTTTGTGGATCTCGTAGATAATAATCCTGAACAAGTGGTACGATACCAACGGCCTGGAGTTCCCATCTTTTATTCCTCCAAGGATGATATAATTAATATTTTTACTAAGAATGGGATTCCAAAATGTCCTATTTCCGGTTGTAAACGGATACTTGAACTTCAAGTGATGCCACATGCCATTATGGTCTTAGAGGAACAATATCGAGAAGATGATATTTTCAGCAATGGAATGGAATGGGGAACTATTTTTGTGGCCACTTCAGAAAACGACTCTTTGCCAAAATTAGATAAATATGGAGTTGGATATACTGAAGAATGGGTTGGTGTTCAATGGGAAGAAGTTGTAACTCATTAGGAAACTCATTAGAAGTAAAAATTGTATTTTTAAACTTGATTTATATACAAATTAAATATTAATAGATATTTATTTACATGACGAAAGACGTCCCTTTTTGATATATGAACTCTATCCAGTTCTACAAATGCCTAGGTATTATTATCTCTTCATACGTTTGAATAGAATCTCCTGGCAAAAACTTATCCCAATTTTCGAATGAAATACCACATTCAGAATCCTTTTTCGCTTCATTTACTTCATCTTTATGATGTTTCATAGATGTAAAGGCCCCAGAATATACAACTTTACCTGCACGTACAACTTTAACCTTAGCTTTACGGGACAACAACCCATTAGTTACTTTGCAACCAGCAATTAATAAATGTTTAGATTTCTTGGTGGTTATGCTGAACACTTCACGCACTGAAGCTTCACCTAATACCTTTTGCTTGATATCAGGTTTTAGTTTACTAGTCAACATATTCGACACATCCTCCAAGAGGCGATAAATAATTGTGTGAGAGATAATCTCCACTTTAGCCATTGACGCAGACGCCAATACTTCACGGGGGGTTTTAACATTGAAAGTCAATATCACTGAGTTTGATGTCTGAGCACGCGAAACATCGCTGTCTGTAACATCTCCAACTCCACTATACAGAACCGATGCTTGAATATCATCATTTCCCAATCCCTGAATACTATCTCGTACTGCTTCCGCAGAACCACTAACATCAGCTTTAACAATAAAATTGATTTTGGATCCGCTGTCTCCTGATTCACTAGTACCATTGGCTCCGATGATGTCACCTTCCCCGTTAACATTATTTCCACCATCATCTAATGGTAGACCTAACCTTACCCTTTCTTGACGTTCCTGCTCCCGTTCTTGAGTAAGATGCATCTGCCTTCGCTTTTCGTTGATTGCAGAAATGTCTTCAGCTTCCTTGATCTGAAGAAATCGAGTTTGGCGATTTTCAACCACTTGTTTTGCTAATGATTCAGACTCAGCTTGTAAAACCTCATCTCCAGCTTCAGGCAACTCCTTCCAACCAAGAACTTCAACAGGTTTCCCCGGTCCAGCTGATTGCACGATTTTGCCTTGATCATTTTTCAACATACGTACTTTGCACCATTTTGTACCAGCAACGATAATGTCACCAGGTTTCAATGTTCCCCGGCGTACAAGGACGGTAGCAACACTTCCTAAACCTTTTTTCATTTGAGATTCAATAATCCATCCTTCAACATTTCCAGTTATTGGAGCTCTCATATCTAAGACCTCTGATAAGGTCAATATGGCCTCTTCTAATTTATCAATGCCCTGACCAGTCTTACCAGATACTTGAACAGTTTGAGTTTCACCACCATATTCTTCAATGTCTACACCATTAGTTGCCAAATCAGATAGCACTTTGGATGGGTTAGCATCAGGACGATCAATCTTATTAATAGCTACGATTATTGGAACATTTGCTCCTTTGGCATGTTTAATAGCTTCTTTTGTTTGAGGCATAACCGAATCATCTGCAGCTACAATTAAGATAACTATATCAGTAATATTAGCCCCTCGTTGTCTCATATTTAAAAATGCTGCGTGACCCGGAGTATCTAGAAAGCATATTTCTCTCTTTGCAGCAGCTATTTTCACTGAAAATGCTCCAATATGTTGAGTGATACCTCCATGTTCTTGAGCAGCAACTGATGATTTCCTTAAATAATCTAGGACGGTTGTTTTGCCATGGTCTACATGACCCATTATTGTTACAATTGGAGGTCTTAATGGAAGAGATGATTCATCCTCAGGTATAGGCGCCGCAAATAAATCAGTACCTTGACTTTCATTAATGACAACTTCATAACCTAATTCATCAGCGATTAAATGAGCAGTTTCTTCATCAATGATGAAGTCATGGTTAACTTCCTCAAATCCCAATGACTTCATTCGAGATTGAAGATCAGCAAATCGAACTTTGAGAATATCAGCTAAATTTGTGATAGTAACAAATTTAGGTAGAGCTATTACTGGTTTTTTAAAGGTAACTTCTTTAACTTTTTTAATTTTAACTTCATTAGAAGGTTTTAAAAGGAAATCATCAGTAGTGGTGTTACGACCACGGTTATTTTGATTAGACTGAGATCTTGAGACTTCAGAAGAAATTCCATTGGTTCCAGTACTAGCAGTTGGATCAATATTTATATTCTTCGACCTAGTACTGGTTTTGGGATTATTTGATTGATACACTCTACCACTAGTATTGTTACTAGTAGTATCTTGCTGAGTACCGGTTTGTGATGCAGCATTTTGGTTATTCATATTTCGTCTATTAGTCTGGCCCTGATTTTTGCGAGATCCAGAATCACCAGAGCCAGCATCAGTGCCTGACCCACCACGACGACCACTAGAACCAGCCCCATTTCGGTTACCACCATTAATTCTAACCTGACTACTATCCGATCTTCGACTATTATTATTGTTATAGTTGTTGTTGTTGTTGTTGCTGCTGCCGTTATTATCAGCTTCACCACCTTGTCTATGTTTTAACGCTTCATTAAGAGATTTCGAAGTACTATTAGTACCTCCAAATTTCGAACTTCTATTCACCATACCAGCAGCCATTATTCCTGCGAATATCCCACCACCAACCGCAGGTTTTTTAATAGTTCCATTAGTACCTGTTCCATTTCCACCAGTACTTGAATAAACCGTATTACAGTTTGAAAATAGACGTCGAGGACTAGTAGTGAATTCTGAAATCACGCTTTCTTGAAAGCTAACCAGAGAAGTTATTTCCCTGAGTCTGCATCTTCTTTTCATCCCAGCTGACTTTCCTAATACAAGAAACAAACAAGATGAAACTGGTTCAAAAAAATTAACTCTAACTGTCAGAAGTTCGAATCGTCATGGATCCACGGATATAAATTATTTTTAGGGTTGGGTTTAATATATTTTGGATTTATTTTCACGTGATTAGGTGAAAATATATATATTAAGATCCATGATCCATCGGATCCCGGCGATACATTCTGCGTGACATTGATGGTTGGAGTGTCTCAAAAGAACGTTCGGTTTGCTCGATTGACTTGCTGGGGTGTTGCAGGAGATCCTGGTTCTCTCAGTAGATTAGCAGACCAAGACCCCTGAGGCAGCGGCGTGGAGACTTGTCTACCAAATTTCAATTCCGTACAACTAATATCGTCTCATAATTTCAGATTTTAAACTTGACTTGGTTAATCTCATCTACCTTTGTAACGTTGCTATATGCAGAAATATATACAATTGTACAATATGAGTTGTAACAGTTGACAGTTGGGACAGTTAGCGTAGCGGGTTAGAGTTCTCGTATATATCTTATCGTTAATGAATTTAATAGGTAATTACACCTAACCCTTGTCGGATAATGATACCGACCCGAATTGGTAGACGGAACACAGCAACCGAGGAGTCTTTGAAAGACACAATAGATAGCAAGAATTAAGAAGCCTTCCTTATCTTAAGATTTATCCTTTAATTACTGCGATGGATAAAAGCATTCTCAGCGAGTGTACAGTTCTGTAATCAATATCAATTGCTTGATGCGAATGTTAGTGTAATGTTTGGAAGTTGAAGACACAGAAGAATGCGCCTAGACAAAATAAAATACCTAGGCATCATCACCGTCGAGAGGAAGGGCATCGCCAGAGGCAAAACAGGACTCGAAAATGGGCTCAAAAGGTACACATAGTTTTGACATATACAAAAGTTTGTTACTCTTTTTTTTTTTTTGAATAGAGATATTACAAAATAAAAGAGACTAAAGAACAAATACACACAAAATGGTTCGTAATAGAGTGGGTTTGATGGAATAAACAAGAGAAGAAACAATATTTTTTTGTTTTATTCTCTGTTTCATATCTTACGAGGGGGAGAAAAAAAAAGAGGAATTAATAATTATCATCACCTTTTTTTTTTGTTTAGAACTTAAGAAGATGAGGTCTATCACCCTTCTTTAAGCTGAAACTAGAAGCAAGATATTGCTTAAGAAGTGGAGTCTTCTTAATTTCGGCAAGCAAAGCCTTATCAACATTCTTTTGGTCACTAACACGTTCAGCTTTAATTTCCTTCTTTTCAGCTTTATCACCAAAGAATTCTTCTTCAGTAGCAGATTTCTTAGCTTTAGTTTCACGAGCAAAATATGCGACGTTGTATTTTTCAACATCAACAGAATCAATAACGATACGAGTAGAAGTAGCAATAACATATCTGGCATTAACTCTTCTAAGAGGAACACCATTGACCTTGAAAGGACCAGAAACTAAAAGAGTATTATCTTCAAGAGCCTTAAGGTAGACAACACGTTTACCACGGAAACGTCCAGCAAGAATAATTAAAACAGTACCAGGGATAAGTGACGAACGCAATTTCTGTGGTCTAGCAGTTTTACGAGCCACCTTAGGAGTAGGGGCAGGTTCAGCAGGATACCATTTCTGGGCCTTTGTTTGTGAAATAACACGCTCACCGCCGTTCTTGGCCTAAAAGATTGTTAGACACATGTAATATAGTATATATATAAATAGAGAATAAGAGTTTGAGTTGAGAAGAGTGTTAAAATGAGTTGGATAAAAATGAATATTCAGTTGATGATCCGGTTAGTTGACCTAAGACATTATCTCAGTATCTCTTGGAATCATGGAAATCATAGACTGATTCAGGATATTGTTGATGTCGTTTTCGTTTGTCGTTTTCGTTTGTTGTTTTGGTTTATCGTTTGTTCAATCAACATCAACTTCTTAAATCCCCGGATATTGAAAACCCTCAACTGTCCTTAATTCACTTTGTTCAACTCGACCCGTCTTGACCTATCTTGACCCATCTCGACTCATCTAGGCTCCTTCACTTGGCTTCACCTCACCCAACTTCATCTCTCATTCTCTACTACCATAACTCTCTTTACTTACTCCTCCAATTTGCTTGGTCCGGGTGCTCATTTTAATTCTTCTGTTGTTTTTTGGTAGTGATATCTACTTGACGAAGAGTAATACTGAAACTGATGTCAAAGAGATTGTGTTTCTAAAAGTCTATGCACTTCTACACTCTTCAATATTAGACGCACCAAAATCCAGATGTGGGTGAGTGTGAGTGGGTGATGTGAGTTGAGTTCTCGAATGAAATTTGGTCGCAGATATAATTTGTGACGTTTAAATTCCAGATAAGGTAATTAGGGCTTTTGAGTTTATTTCACTGTCCTATATACAGATATGTGGTAGTCCTTTTTACAGATATGCAGAAGCCCTTTATACAGATATTCAGTAGCCCTTTATACAGATATGCAGTAGCCCTTCATACAGATATAACTTAACTTACCCTGTACACTTATCAAACGGTTATAACAGATGGTTAAACCTAAGCCGCTTCGAGATTCTATAATCTCAAAAAAAAAAAAAAAAAAAAAAAAAACCCTA
>JAJMIF010000023.1:0-40209 GCA_030583505.1 Sugiyamaella castrensis | reverse complement strand
ATACGAATATATACTTTCAGCTCAGACTGAAGAGCGAGACAGTTGGCTGAGTAGCGGTGACCGTTACGAGAATGTATATACCTAACAGCCATAACTATGATAATAAATTGATCCCAGGTACCAATTTATTATTATTATTATTATTATTATTAGCCATAACTATGGATGAATTAATCTCAGTCCGATTTCTTAGCCACTTTTATGATTTTGTCCCATAGTATAAATCTTCGATAAACCAGAAATTGAACAATGTTCTATCTGAAGTCTAGCGCATACCCAGCCTGGTTTCATACTGTAATAGAAACTTCTCGTCGTTGCCTAGTATTTTATCTTTTGTCTCATATGCTGACGTTATCGAACTCGAATAAGCTAGTAAGTCCGCCAAGCTCTCTTCAATATCTGTACCTTTTCTAATATCGTCCTCTATATCTTCAAGGACTTGCCTACAAGCTCCCGATTCTGGCAACACATCTAACCATATTCGTCTCCTCCGGTTGAAACCCACTACATCATTTTCATCTGCAGATATACGAATGTCTTTGTGTATATCTTGAAGGATTGCGCGTTTCGCTTCAGATTTGGGCAACATATTCAACCAGTTTTTTATCTTCCGCCGGCATTCGATTTCAGATTCTTCATGTTCAGTATTCCAGGGCGAAGAACCGTCAGAATCCCAATCCTCCTCCTCAACGCCTAGTAGCATAATTGGTTCATTTGTCTGGAACAAACTTCTAATGACTTGTTGGGGATTCACAGGATACAAGCCTGATTTTTTTTAGGCATCTGAGATAATATATGGGCTAAACACTTGTTCGCGTGCCTTTCTATATAATGGCAGAAACTCCCATGATTTGATGAATGGTTCCATAAGACTTCTCTTCGCTACGAGGACAGCTGTTTCAGCTTCTAATTGCAGGTGTCCAGATATACCCGCATGAAAAGGGCGAAAACTAAACGAAGGATTAGGAGGAGTAAGAACAATAATTATACGATGTTGTTTTGCATATTCGAGAGTCTCCATGGTGATGTAACTAGACTGTCCATCATCGACTATTAGAGCACGATAACCATAAGTACTTCGATATCTTGCAGTTTCCGGTTCATATACTTGGGTCAACCAGCGATAAAATATATCAGAGTTAATGCTACGAGATGGGCTAATTACAGAAAGGTCTGAAAAATCTTGAGGATGATGATCTCCATAGGTGTCTTTTTTTTCCGGTTTGATGATATACGGTCGTAAGAATGTTCCATCATTATTTATGCACTCCATGATAGTTATGATGCTTGAATTATTTTCGTCTCCAGTACTATTTCGTCTCCTTTTTTTCTCGTCAGGCTGAAAGTCCATCCCACCCGCATTAGAAAAGATATCAATGTGATAATCCACGTTTCTGAAAGACTGAAAAAAACTTACCACAGTTCTTAGATTGGTAGTTTTGTTTAAACGTTCACTTTTGGTGATTGCAGCATAACGCGACATGAGACCATGAGAACAAAGAAATCTGTCTAGAGATTCCTTTCTGACAATTCTGTATGGGTTTGACCATCATTGCCATCCGTCTTTCTTCCCGCTCGCTAAGTTCTTGCATCAAAGGTAAGACCATCTGTGACGAAGGATATGAACCACATTTCCTGAATCTGATAATGCAATCTCGTAACATTCGCTGTGACCCTAAAGGTAGATATACTATATCTTCCTCTTTGACTTTAACCGCCCTAGTTTTCCCGAAGCAATATCTGTGGAGAGTACTATAGTGGACACCATACTTAATAGCTGTCTCTTTAATTATCCCTTTTCGTTTCAGGTTTATAGTGACCTCTAAATAGGCCTGATATAATTTCACAAGTTTGTCGTCTTGAGCAGAAGGACGATGTCGTTTTATCAATTTCATTCTGTTTCAAAGCAGTTGAGTCGTGTCAAATTTGGGAATTGCGTATAACTTCTACTTCAAGCTTTAAACAAATCAGTCTGTTGAACGTGACTTAGCTTTAATTCAAAAGAATGGCGCGTAACTTCAAGTGAAATTAGTTTATTCGTACTTCAAATGAAAAGAATGACAGAGTAGCTAGCTTCCAGGCGTGTTACCGGTCGATATATTGTAATGAATGCGGCTCAAGCCGTCCAAATTGTACTATTGTAGATTCTTTGAATCTCGTTTATCATGTGAAATATTAAAGGTTAAGGGTTTTTTATTACCAAGGTTTATTTATTTACTATTTATTACTTGATTCTGGTTATTGATGTTAAGTTCTTATGATATATATTAATCAATCTCTATTTCGTATATTTCGATATATTATAATTCTCTTATAAGTCTCATATTTGTCTATGTAACTGCTTATTGCGTTACTGGTATTTTATCCGGATACACCTAATCTTTAGATTAGGATAGACCTTGAGCGAGATCTCAATCCTATATTGGGATTGTGATGTTAGGGTTCAAACATGAAGAGCTTTCCTATAAAACTTTTCTGTCTTTCTGTCAGAACTGTTTCTGCTTTATTGATTTAAACTAACAATTCTGATAGGTGAGGTGTATAATTATTTAGTTTAAAAGATTAAAGATTTAAGCTAACAATTCTGATAGTTTACTTACTAGGGTAGAATTTCAACAACAATCTCTAAGACAAGCTCCATGAATATTGCATCATGCCTGCATAGTGACAGTAGGGTGAAAGATACGATTGTCGACCGAAGCGCGAGCTATTTTGACCTAGCTCTCGCTACGGTTGAGAACCGATATAACCCTTAATCCAAGTCATAGGAGCTAGAGACCAAATCTCGCATTATCTCGAGCGAAGTGAGATTGGAGTTAAGCCAATGGCGATAGAGCCAGGCTGCGGCAACCGGCGGATGCGTTATAGAGGAGACGAGGAGCTCCTCTATAATCGCCAGAAGGTAGATCCGTATTTTGAGTGTGCCCAACTAAAAGAAGTGTAGCTTGACGGGGGCAACAAGAAAAAAGCCAACTGAAGCCAAGCCACTTGTACCTAGGAATAAAACGGTCAGTTGCAGTAGAATTAAAAGATGAGATGAGGACGAAATGCTCGTATCAGATTTGGATGATGACTGCTGGACAGACTGGGAGATTAGGATTTATTCTGTACACTGTACTGTACACTGTACTGTACACTATACTGTACACTGTACTGTACACTGTACACGCGTGTAAGTTACTGTAACTGTTAAGTCAGGTAATGTCAGTTGGCCCTTCAAGACTTTAAAGCTGGGCATCTGCCGGAAACCAGCCTATCATCGGAGGCAAATCAGGGGAAACAACCCAATTGTAATTTATAATCCTTGAGTCCCAGACCCTAGCTCTCGCATCGCTCGAGGAGTAAGCCAATAAATAGAGTTATAATTAACCTGCCATGTAAAACGTTAGTGAATAATAGGTTAAAAGCTACTAAAATAACTCGGTCAATCAAACTTCCGATGGTATACAGCTCGACAACAGTAGTGTTGCGTTGTGGTTATATGCAGCTTTAGTTTTGACTCATAACAACGTTAACTTAGCCCCCAGCCGCCGGAGATAATATGAGGAGTCATCGATGGGATTTTAAATGAGTAGGTATTAGGGTTCTTGTTAAGGGTTCTAACGGTTTTTAACTGTTTTGGGAGTTGTTCTGTACAGTACTGTACTGTATTTCTCGAAGAAGAATAAGATCATTTTTCTGTCTGGAGATCTTTCTCCTTTTTGGCTTGATCTAGCAGCAGGTCTGCTCGTACGTTCCTTTGGCCTCTCACCACATTTGTTTTGATTAGAGAGGCGCAACGGAATGAAGTCGGATTAATTCAGGTCCGAACTAGTTAAGTTAAAATAATTTTTAAGAGAGAGAGGAGTCAAAGAGGAGTCAATCGTAAATTTACATCAATCTGTGATCACTGATCAGTACATATCATACCGATAACCAGTTAGTGCTGTCATATCACGTAGGTAAGGTCATTTTAGGCTCTGCCTGCGAGGTTACTGTAACCAGTAAATGTTATAAATATATCTCCTACTCTCCTAGTGTCTAGGAAAATATACTTACTTTAAAATATGAATATGAAATATACAGATATATCTATCTAGTTGTAATATATATATTTATATATGTCCTATAATTGATATTTCAAATATTTTCTTCACTTCGGGTATTTATCGGATATTTATTCCGATTTCAATTCCGAACCGGTGATATTTTTATTTTCAATCAGATCTTTATATTTATAGGATTATTTCTCACTCATAGTCGCCACCGCATATACATCATCATCGTCTATTACCATCACCATAGTAGCAATGTCAGCCACTACAGATTTATTAGCAACTGCTACTTCTGCTGTAGCAGCAGCAACTTCTTCTTTCGTACCTGTTAACGGTAATGAATCTCTTTATGCTGGTCTGATTCCAAGTCATTCTGCTAATTTAGCTGGTGTCATTCTTTATACAATTGCTTGGGCTTATCATACTACTTTAGGTATTTACTTTAAACAATGGTGGTTCTTCATCGCTTGGTTCATTGGTATTGGTTTAGAAACTGCTGGTTATGTTGGAAGATTCCAAGGCAGTACCGATGTCACTAACGAAAATGATTTCTTAGTTCAAATCATTTGTCTTACTTTAGCTCCTGCTTTTATAATGGGTGGTGTTTATTATATGCTGGCTAAACTTATAACTGTTTATGGAGAACAATTTTCTTTATTAAAACCAATGCATTATTCTCTTTTATTTGTTCTTTGTGATCTTTGTTCAATTGTTATTCAAGCTGCTGGTGGTGGTTTAGCCGCTGTAGCTGTCAATACTGGAGAAAATACCACTCCTGGCACTAACACAATGGTCGCAGGTATGGCCGTTCAAGTTGCTAGTATGGCTTTATTTATAGTTCTTTTTGGTCATTTTATTTGGACAATTTATCATAAAAATAAAAATAATTCTCAACAATTTAATCCAAGATATGCTAAATTAAGATCTACTACAATGTTCAAGTTATTCCCATTTGCAATCTCTAGTACTGTTATTTTTGTATTCATCCGTTGTATTTACAGATTATGTGAATTATCTGAAGGATGGAGTGGTTTTTTGATTGTTCATGAACGGTACTTTTTAGTTCTTGATGGTTTGATGATTTTCCTTGCCGTATTATCTCTATCAATTGTTTATCCTGGTTTTGTCTTAGGTAGATATCCTATACCTGTTACTGGATTACATGGAAAGAAAGCCTTTGCCAAACTTCATTCTGAAAATATTGAACAAGAACAAATTGGAACTAGTGTTGATGAATTTGAAGAGGTTCATGAGGATAAACGACCTTTAAGTAATGCTTCAAGTGCTTAAATATATCGCTGTCCTATTTTTTAAGACAAAAATAAGACAAAAATCTTTAATTTATTTTATTTAAGGTATAGAAAAGAACATAATCCAAATTGACCTAGTCTATTGTCTCTTGATAGACTCAATCCATCCCTTTCGGCTCTCTATTGCCTCTGGAGGCAGGGGCTCTATGACTTCGTGGCTCTCGCTGTGCTCGAGATATTGTATCAAACGACATCACTGGGAATTTTGTAGAGCCGACCTCTAGAGAGTGATTAGCCACACCAATGTAAATATTTGTTTGAAAGTTCGTACGTTATCTGAGGAAGGATGAGAGATCCTGACAAAATTAAGCTGATCTTGTCCTGTTCCTTGCCGCTCCAAGTAAGTACCTCCATGAGCCACTCGCCGGAGGCAAACATGGCATCCAGTAGTGTGACTATGAAGGGTGGAGTCCTGCTCAAGCTCCTGCAACATCATGGTGATAGCATACATCTGTAGAAACTACCCCGATGTTGACGGGATTAACCTCGAGCTAAGCGAGCTGTCGGACCTGAGTTCCAGCCCGGCGGAGGTAGGAATACGAGGGCATCATTTCATCCAGTGAGTTGTTGCTCCGCTCAAGTCTTGGAAGAATTTAATTGTCCTTCAGAGAAGCCATCTATCCCCGTCTCGTTCGTGTCTGGCTTCTAACACCCGTGAACACGTATTTCCCAGGCGCATCGAGACCCGTGGTTCGTAACTGATCTTCATTGGGCATCCAGTGGTTGATGTACTGCTCTCGGATGTAGCAACAAACTGCAGGTAAAACAAGCAGACTACATCTCTGATTATGTTGACGAAACTACGGCTCGGGTCTTGAATTAGAACAAAAACACCCTTCAGTACATAATTGTACGTCACGAAAGTCAGGCGAGGCAGATTGGTCAATGTTAGCCGATAACACAGAATATGAATACATCTATTAGGGATCCAGAATATGATAAAGTGATAATATTAAATATTACGCACACGTCGACTACTTACAAGGAGATCAGATGTGATCTTGACGTTTTAGGTAGTGATCTGCTACCTTAAAATTCGAGGGACTGAAAATCGCTTACAGTCAAATATTCTACTCATTTGAGTTCTGTTGAGTTGCAAATTTCCGTATAGTCCACCCGGGATCCACTAAATGGTACTTCTGATATATGGGTCCCGACTGTATGGCTACGAGAATATTTATATATTATTCATCATCGCGATCATGAATCGTTAACCTTGACCCTAGTGACATATACTTCATAAACAGGGCATATAACTTGTTATTTATGTCTAAACTGAAATCAAATTGCTGTCTATAACAGCTATCATGAACTTGCAAAATTAACAGAATCAATCGGCCTGATCAACTCATACTTAAAGCAAGATACATTTGGTCAGAGTATCGCCTACCGCCGGCAAACGGAATGTCAACTCGGGCCAACCAACGTAGGGAAAAGCTACAGACAGGGGTGAAAGTCGCGGAGATATCATTGCAGCCCATTTACCAATGTCATAAATTCAAAATTATTTATTGTAAACGTTGATTTACGTGCATGAGTATATCATTAACCACAGAAATATCTACGGCAAATGCCGAAGGAGATCTATAAATTGACCCCCACCCACGTACGGCGCACGGTAGCGAGGAAGGTAAGGATTGGGCAACGACATTGATTTCAGAGAAGAAGTTTTTGATGAAGAAGAACAATAAAAACAATATTCAAAAAATCATTCTGGTATTATTCTTCTCCAGAGATTTATTCAATCTTCATCTTTTAATTGAAATATATATCTCGGATGGGTTGTAATTTGGCGGTCGTTTCTAACCCGTATGGCGGCTACTGTCAGTATTCAAGATAGCCCCCACTTTTTCCCCCCACGAATTTGATATGATATAAGCTTTACATATAAATAGTCGGGTCTATTCCCCGGAAACTTTACTTCGTTTCACTCTGTTATCTTCCTCAATTCTATAAAGTTCTATTCGTTCAATTCAATTCAGTTAGTTCCGGTTGTTCTTTTCTCTTTAATTCAATTTTAGTTGGTTATAAATCGTTGGAATCTCTAAAATGACTTCTATTGACATTAAACTTAATAACGGAATTACCATTCCTGCTCTTGGTCTTGGTACTTGGCAATCCCCCCAGGGTGCTGTAGAATCTGCTGTAGAATATGCCTTAACTGAAGCTGGTGTTCGTCACATTGATTGTGCTTATGCTTATGGAAACGAAGATGAAGTTGGAAATGGAATTGCTAAAGCCATTGCTTCAGGAAAAGTTCAACGTAAAGATATTTTCGTTACTACTAAAGTATTCCCTTCATATCATGATCGAGTAGAAGAAAGTCTTGATCTTTCTCTTAAAAAACTTAAATTAGATTATGTTGATTTATTACTTTTCCATTGGCCAGTTGGGTTGAATCCTAAAGGTAATCATCCTCTGGTTCCAACTAAACCTGATGGTACTAGAGATCATGATCCTAATTTCTCATTTTCTGCTACTTGGGCTCAATTCGAGAAAATTTATGAAACAACTGGTAAAGTTCGAGCAATTGGTGTTTCGAATTGTTCTGTTCCTATTTTAAAAGAATTACTTGAAAGTGTTAAGATTGTTCCTGCTGTCAATCAAATTGAGGTTCACCCATTATTACCTCAATCTGAGATTGTTGAATTCTGTAAAGAGAAAGGAATTGTTGTTGAAGCTTATTCACCTTTTGGATCTACTGGTGGTCCATTATTTGAGAATAAGACTGTCCTTCGTTTAGCTGACAAGTATAAGACTACTCCTAGTGTTATACTTGTGAGTTATCACATTTCCACTGGAAGAGTAGTTTTACCCAAGACTACTACGCCATCTCGTATTAAGGCCAATACTGAAACTGTTCATCTTACTCCAGACGATATTAAACAACTTGATGCTGTTCATTTAACTGAAGGTAAGAAGAGATTTGCTCAACCTGCTTGGGCGGCTGATTTGAAGTTCCCCGATTGGCATAAGCAATTTTAATGAAAAAATATATACAAAATAGGTAGTTTTATATTATTATTTTAGAGTTTTTCGTTTGAAAATTCTGTGGAAGCTTTAAACCGCTCAGCTTATTCGAGATATGGTTCCCAGACACTACACAACTAGTGTAGCGAGCGCAATGGGTTTGTTCTAGCAGCTTAGTCTCATTTGATTCGTTGGCTAGACTTTAAACCGTCATTATTTGCTGGTTAGATTTTTCCTATCCTCCCTGAGGACCATTCCTATCCCTCCCACCTCTATCAATGCCTTATCGAATCATCCAATCGTCTATATTTCACAGTCTTTGAATGAACCGATATCTAAACAAATACAAAATCTCAGTATTGTGCATAACCGACCTGTATTGATTCTCAATTGATGCGTACATTTACAGACTGTTATTTAATAAATACCAGATATTGGTTAAGGTTTGTCGCTTTTTTAACGGTGGAAATACACTTCGCGCAAGTGGACTGTGTATTGTTTCTTCTTATTCTTTGTATATTCGAGGGCAGTTTTATTATGAAGAATTTATTAGTAGTTGGAGGTTCAGGGTTCCTGGGAAGGCATATCTGTTTGGCTGGTCTCCAAGCTGGATGGCGGGTGACCTCTATTTCGTAAGTTTAGGCTGAATTTCAGAACAGCTACTTAATACTAGATAGGTTAATCGGGGCGAGTCTGGAGGGTACAATGGACCCTTGCAGGTGGCCGGGCCATATACTCCAAGCACCGTACCCTACCCGCCGGGGGCTAGTCCCTGCTTTTTTCGAATCTCTTCTTATGTAGCCATAACTATGGTATGGTGGTGTCTGGGGCTTCGAGGAACTCAGTAGTTGGAGAACAACTGAAGACGGATACTAACATTTATAAAGGAGATCTGGACTACGTGATCTGGTAGGGATATCACCATCTGTGATATCACAAATCGATTGGAAGAAAGGCAATGTTTTTGACGTAGATTCTTATAAATCAGAATTAGAATCAGCAGATGCTGTCGTTCATAGCATGGGAACTATATTTGAATCAACCGACTATAAAAATATTATTAATGGAAAGCAGATTCCTTCTCTATGTAATGTGGTGAATTTGGGATTATCATCTATTCGAGGTCGAAATCCATTAGAAAATGGAACAAGCAACAACATTACCGGGTTTGATCGAATTAACAGGAAAAGTGCATTAGTTCTTGCAAGAGCGTTTGCCGAAAACAAGTTATCGGTTTTACAAAATAAATCATTACCCTCACCATTTGTGTATATTTCAGCCCATGATTGGAATCCATTGGCTCCGAGAGGATATATTCAATCAAAGAGACAGGCTGAGGCAGAATTGACTGGTGTCGAGGGTATTCGACCAGTATTTCTTCAACCTGGATTCATGTATGATGGAAATGCTACTAATGATGGTTCTTCTCCTTCTATCAGAAACGTCATTTCTAAAGTCATGAAAGCTGGTGATCTAGTTGCTGATTATACGGGACTCGGATTTTTGCCGAAAAGTCCATCCATCTCAGTTCAGGTAGTAGCTAGAGCTGCTGTTGAGGCATTAGAGGATACTAGTTTGGAGGGCGTTATTACTTTAGAAGCTTTACAGAAATTTGCAAAGTTAGACCAAGAAGCGAAATATGTATAAGAAAATTGGAGAGGTAAGAGAGTAGATCTTCGGCTGAATTCTTGATCGATTATTTCATAGGGAGGGGTGGTTGATAGGTTGCAATTCCTTCTAATTGGGTCATATGCTTTTCATTAGTATTATTCTCACAGACATGGCTTTCTGTTAGGGAAGGAGTTTTAAAACTAATTTCATATGTTACAGAAAGGGGAGAGCTAAAGCTGTCTTGTCTAAATTTTGCTTACATCAATTTTGTCATTATATAGATAAAAACATGTGGTTTATTTGTTACTTCAATATGTCAGTTAAAAAAATAGCAGTCTATACTTTTAAGCAAGTTTAGAGTAGTTTCATTTTCTGCCATCGTTGCAGATTACAAACCTCTTCCACCAAGAACCGGAATAGCGAGAATCGGATAGTGTTCTTGTTGGTTCGGCTCATATTTTCGAGCCATTTCCTTAAATTCTACCTTGGAAAACCTCCTCCGAACTTCAGAACCATGCAATACTGATTGGGAGAGATCTCCGGTGTACATAGTTGCGGGATCGGCGAATCTACAACTGTTAACAGGTGACTGAGGGATGGATTTGATCGTTTTCTGCAAATTGCAGATGAGATTCAGAATGGAATCAATAGTGGAACAGCCATATTATCAAAATATCTTCGTGATATTGAGAGGCATCCATTAGGAATTCGATGGGCTTCAGCTGCTCAAAATATTCTTTTCCTTAACTTCCGCGGAAGAAGTTATCTTAATAACACAGATAAGCGGACATCTTGCTTGGCCAGTTAAATACAAATTCTGGAGCTGTAATATTGCGTGAACGTTCATCTATTGTAACATATTAATAATTTGTTTATAATAAACTATCCTTTATTAAATTCAAGAATTAATTGATAATCATTTATTGTCTATGTAAGCTAGCAACACCTATTTATGTTTTTGTCTTTACGGACAGATAATCCTTCACTGATTGATTGATTGATAATCATCCATTGTCTATGTAAGCTATCTATAGCCAGCGACACTAATATATCTTATTTAACTATCCCTAAAGAAATTTTTTTTCGACATTTTTTTTGTTTTGTTTTTATCTTCAAAGTCCATAATAATATAAAAATGCATATATAAATCCCATATAATAATCCCTATACCACTTTAGCTTGCCCTCAAAGAGGAAATATTATTTCTAATATAAAAACCCCTTCTAAATAAATGTAATTAAGCTCAAGGTTACCTAGCTCACTCTAGGCTGGGGGCAAATGTTATTGTATTCTTTTATGGTAATTCCCCCTTAAATTGACATAATCTTCTCTCTGCCATTTCATTCTCTGCTTTACGAATTCCTCCATTGCCAGTAGCTTAAATGCCTCTTCTTCGAAAGTACTCCTGTATCTGTAGTGATGGTTTAAAACAAATATTGCACTTATGAATCTAACGTATGGCACTAACTTCTCGATTTCGTAACATTTTTCTTTTTTTTATCTTCGATATTGATTAAGTGTAAAATATATAAAATAATTAGTAAATCATAACACACACCCTACATCTAACCAATCGTTTAAGGTTGGGGCCCTACTATAGCACACAAGTTTGTCTTGCACACTCTAGACCTGCTTCTCCCAGCTATGGATCATCTAAATGATACCGAATATATTTCTCGCGAAATAGTTTGTATTTTGTGACAAGAGGTTTCTCTTTCTGTAATCTAGTAATAAAAGCTTGCATTATCTTGACTTCTTTATCGATATCATCAAATTCCGTATTGTATCTATAAGAATGATTCATGATAGCTCTAATAAATTTAGCCAAGGGGATCATGTTCCCTTTGATAGCAACCCATGCAATCCAGATGTTCCAAGTTAAAACATCAGAAGTGAAATGAACTAGGTATGAATTGGTAAGCAATTTGAGAGTAGTAGTACAACTCAAATAAGTATGTGACATTGTATCCATAGCAGTACCACAGAGAGATTGATTGATTGATAATCATTTATTGTCTATGTAAGCTATCTATAGCCAGCGACACTAATATATCTTATTTAACTATCCCTAGAGGATAAGCCTTCACTAAATTCGGTTTGCTTAAGAATCCTGATGCTCCACTGCTATAAAAACCGCATGGGAAAAATTGAAGGAAAACAATCTGCTCTGCACAGTGGGTCAATCCCCAACCTTCTTAAGTTTAAAAACAAAAACAAACATTAATTTTTTCCCTAATTTGATGGTTTAAACAATTTCTAATAAATCTCACCATCGCCTTTATTCCTCTCCCCGTCCCTAATAACTCTTTATTATCCAATTTAGGTGATACCTTTCTTAACTCCTCCCTAGCTTCTTGATATTTCAGGTATCTCTTAATAATATGGTCAATTGTTTCCACTTCATCACAGCAATTCTCTCTCCCATCTATCTTTATCTTCTGAAACCATTCGACAGAGAGGACAAACTTTCTCCTTATATGGCATATAGCTACTTTGGGTAATAAATTCCTGATCCCATCTTCCAATAACTGGCACCCAATGTAATAGAAATAGATGAAGTTTTTCTCCTCCTATAGCGTCTACTTTACGTACCTCCTGTAGGTTTAGCCATATTTCCGGAAAAGGATCATATTGTCCTTGTCGATGAATAAATTCTGGATGTTGTAGTACTCCTTTCTTTTCACCTTCTTTATTCCACAAACGATGAAAAGTATCTTTTCCCAACTGATACCCAAATTTATCCTTATAGTCACCGTAATTAATGATTGGAAGATCTGGGTGAGAGACTCTTCCCACGACTGTATGCCATAAATGCCAGACTGGCACGACTAAATCTTGCTTGATAATCTCTTTCCAAGCTTTGAAGCATTACTTCATGGCTGGATGTAGATGACGTTCTAAAATAAAGGGAAATGGATTAACAATTTTTTTTTTTATCTTCGATATTGATTAAGTATAAAATATATAAAATAATTATTAAATCATAACACACACCCTACATCTAACCAATCGTTTAAGGCCGGGGCCCTACTATAGCACTCAAGTTTGTCTAGCACAAATTTTGTTTTTGAGTTTTTGAGGTATAACTGATACCATATTCATAACATTATCAGCTACGGCCATATCACTCGTAAAATAAGATTTCCCGTCGGATCAATCATATTCAAACCGAGTAGAGCTTTCATCAGTAATACCGTGGGAGACCAGGTGTGAACAGGAAGTGCTGTAGTTTTTCTTTTTTTGGCAGCCACAAGATAGAGCGACTCGTATAGCACCCTAAAAAGTTTATATCTTCACCATATCGTGAGAACGGATCCTGGATTATCAACATGTTGAATTTGCTCTGGTAGTACTTAAGACGGTGGCCTGTCACAGGAGGCGGACCAAGGAAAGCCAGACACTAAGATTCTGGTCTTGCCAGTCAGTGCTGGTCGAATTCATCTGTTACAGTTATTTATACCAGCAATTCTTCATACTGCGCACTAATGCACGGATGCTCGGGAATGAATAATAACTCTGGAGACGAGGTGTACAACAATTTGTCTTTGCAGCACCTTAGCCTTTGTTAGCAATTTCGGCTATTTAATTTCTACCGCCATCCGGGAAAACATAGTTGGGTTTAACAGCCTGGCAAACCTACCTAGAAGTGGTGGGGTTCTGTCGATGCGATTTCAGAGAATTGTTATATTCACAATTGATAGGCTTCTACAGCAGCAGAATCAAAAATAACATCTGCATTTTTGGAGGAAAAATCTTTAGATGATTATAACCGAACAGACAGAGAGTCACTGCAGAAATCCGGCCGGAGTCGGCATTCGGCAGAACAAAAGTTGTAGCGCGACCGAGATATGTCTTCACTATCCAAAGGATGGTGACTGCCAACTAGTGGTTAGTCGTATCATTCCCAGCAAGTCTAGATCCTGGTCTACACCACATGATGCCCTCGTCGTGTTACAGTTCTAAAAATAACAACCCGATCCCCTTTGCTAAATATATAAATGCCCATCGCTGCCTTCTGCTCTTTCTTCATTTTTTTTTGTCCATATCCCCCTTTAGATATCTGAAACAGGTTTGTATCTTTAAGGCCGGAAATGGTCAGAACTAAATACATATAGCTAGAAATAAATGTTGCTAATGATAATAAATTGTACGTTGAACCATTTGCTGGCTTCGCTCGCTCGAATCGGGAAGTTTAAACAATTGCTGCTCTTCGGTTCACTTTAATATCCACCAAGGTATCCTGAAAAAATTTAAGCAGTACCAGCACGAGATTGAAGCTGGTATAACTTAGGAATAATTCCAGTAGCAGCCTTTTGATCAGACCAGTCAGATACCTAAATCAAATGTTTCAGAGGATTAAGCAAAAATACTTCATGATAACGAGTAAGAAGTAGCATAAAATGATCCTTCCGAACAATGATGCGATTTCCTTTCTCTGTCTTATCTTGTAAGTTTTATCATAATGGTGTAAACTATCATTCGGAGAAAGGCCTTTGTCTTCTTTGACTGATTTATTTTGGCATGACTTGACTGAGGTGATTGGTCGATTTAATCATGGATAAGACATTCTTTTGATCTCAATGGTCCGGCACAATTAATCTGAGAATTGACGGCCTGGAATATGATTTTTATTCCGTTGATTTCACGACCCCTCTAACGAGTCTGAGACCTCAGACCATTTTCCATATGAGACAGAGGAAACGTGCGGTATGTATCAAAGAGAGGTCCATTCAGGTCCAGTGAAACAACAAGAGGAGACCTCGAAGTTAGATCGACGGGAGATTTTCCGTTATAGAGAGAGATCCGTAGGTCTCCGATACCGGTCTCGGAGATTTTAGAATAAATCATCATCACTAGATTTTTTGATGAAAAAGTAAAATTTGTTGAGCAAAATAATTTTAGGCAGCACGGGAAATGTATTATCCAGCCCACAAAAAATATTGAAAAAGGTACACCCCTCACCTCTTGGCGGCGCTACGATTAACTTCCTCGAACCTTGTTTCTACGGCATTCGATATTCCTTGAAACTACCATGTCTGTTTTGGACAACTTAACGCCCGAAAAAACTGACTACGACCAGTGTGCTATTTTTACGGCTTTTCTACACTTTTCATGCCCAGGCAACTAACTATAACTTACTTTAAAAGTTGCTGCAGATAATATCTATACATTACACGAAAAAATATCTCTTCATAAATAGAGTACAGAAGGCCATGACCAGTCAATCCGGAGTCCAGGCGAATAATAAAAGCTACAAATTTAACTTATAAACATGGTTCAATGTTGGTTCTACACAAAATTTTTATCTCAAAAAAAAATAGTTCCCGGCTACGAGCGACTAGTTCGAAAATTTTTCTTCAGATTGGGATGGTCTGTGCTGATTGCTCGCGCATTAATTTAGATCTAGGGTGTTAACCTTATAACTAACCTTAAAAATATTATATGCACTGCGCATCACATATATGCAGGTTTAACCACCTCGATAAATCAGTTAAGAACTTTGTCGATCGAATCGATTATAGTTAACATTGTGATTACCAAAATAAGTAAGTGCGGGAAAAAAACTTTTGATAGGGCGGCACAGCCTGAAATTTTATGAAGAAAAAAAAAAGATCTTCACAACGACACCAAACTTGAGGGACATGACGAGCTGGACAGACCCGCCCGGAATAAATTTTTTAACACGTATTCCAAATATTAGAGAAGTTCAGCACCACCTCAAAAAAAAATGTAAGCATTGGAATTTAAGTGGGATTAGGGTAGCTAAATAAATAATTACAAAATTTGTGTTCAGCAGGATTAAAATAAACTAAGCATAAGTTTGGGATGTTCGGGTAAAAACGCTAAGTCGAGACGCTCTGCCGATGCTGGATCTTTAGCAGCTTGAGCTTCACTACGGTCAGCAGAGGGATGTATTTCAGCCGCCTCTGCTATGAGTTCGACAGAGAAACTAGAGGAATACACCCCATTTATTCCATCCGGTACAGCTTCCGACATTTTTGAGGTTCAAAAGTTGACGACGTGTCGCAAGATACGCGACGCGTCTCAAATCCATGCAAATCCAATTTGGGTCCCGTGATTGTCAGTTAATCTTAATTAATTAATTATATATACTCTGAGCCATTCTGTGAACTACGCTGGAAAATGCAGAAGAAAAGTCAGAAGATTTCTTATTTTCTCCCAAAGAACTCATTTTTGACCTAACCTTAAACCTACCCTTAAAAAGTCGACCCAAGTCACCCAGTCACCCAAGTCACCCAACCCTTAATTATTTTCTGTTTTTTTGAGGTGCTGAACTTCTCTATTGAGTGACAGAAAATGGCAATAGCTTGTTTCTCTCCAGACAGTTAGAGTTCTCCTGTCATATATTCTGCCTCTACCGTTGCTCGCTTCTCGGTAGTAAGTAGTATAATGAAATAATATAAGATTCAATTGAATCAATTTTTCTGGTATTCCCGAATAACCAGCAAGAAGTACTAAAAAATATAATTGCATATTTTCACAATGATTGATTGGGTTGGGACTATTCCGAAACCGTTGAGAGTCGTGACAGGGAACTATAATTTTGGAGTCTAGCCCAAATATGTTCAATTTATGTCTTATATATTATTGACTAGAATAAAAAAAGCTATAAGCTAACTGGTTCTATACGCTAATCCGATCTAATGCTTTCATTAAGGGGTTCAAGATCTCGCATGAAATCGCATGAAACAGATATCAGTTGACTTGTTGACAAACTATAAGGGAAAGTGAAAGGCAGGGGGGAGGGGGGGGTATTTATATATGAATTACAGTGGTCACATGTATCAATCTCATAATTATTAATAACATATATTGACTAAACCAATTAGTTAGACAACGTCAGCCCCCTTCCAACGGTCTAAATGACAAGACAAGAACTAGACTGATTCGGATCCAAGTTACGTCCGAGATCTGAACATCACATATACGTCCTCCGAGTTAATCGAACTTCATTCATACAAGAATAAGAAAGCCCATATATGTTGTTGAATAAAACAAATTGCGTCCCTCCCGGATACTTTTATTAGGTCCAATGAATCTCCTTTGTTAGTAGCTTAGATCTGGTCGTAATCTGAAAATTATCAACATAATCTGCCTTTCAATTATACAATCTGGAAGCTTGAAAAACCCCTTGACTGCTTTTCGCAGATCAATGTCATGATAGGAACAAATTATTTATAACAGTTATGCAGGCAAATATTAATTAGTCTTGCATTTACGCGTCATGTACGGGTCTCTCTTGACAACCATACATTTGGTCAGGTGGCTAGCTAGCTAGCTACGACAGGACAGATCTTCGAAATATTCGAACGATCTTTCTGGTCACTGTCGAACCGGTTACCGGTAGATCTCATATTTTTATTCGCGTTCACTTTTATTAGCTCAGCCTGGGACGCCCACTTCGCTCACCTCCTCCCCGAGTCCCCATTTTGCCCTCAGACCAAGCAGGTGTGGCGCACTCGAGAAATCCATAGATCACATATCTATATTCACTCTAACCAATCGTCAAACCCCGTTGCTCGCTTCGCTCGGGTTCTATCACTGCCCTTTTTCGAGTTTCTCGAGCGTAGCAAACAACGGGGGCAGCGCTCTAGTCGCCAGAGACAACACGGCAAAATGGTGGATGCCAGACGAAGTGAGCAACGAGATCTATGGCAGGCCGGGGGCTGGAGGCAAACGACCTCGAGAGAATAGTTTATTCATTCCAAATAATATATTAGTAGAGTAATTATAATAGTCTCTTCTCCTATCTCCTTTTGAAACTTTTAAGAGGATCTCGCTTTTTTGAATTCTTTTTACTCTTATGAACTTTATGACGATTATTATTTTTTTTGAATGGAATATGACCAGAAATCACTGGTGGTTTCTTTCCAGATTTTGGCAGAAGATAATCCGGAACATGCTTTAAATGACCCTGAACTCGAGCTGGATGTAATTCCTTATCATGCCTTAGATTAGCCAAATCTTCAGGATTTTCTTCGAAATGACGCTTCAATTTATCACTTGTTAAAAGTTCTTGACGAATCTCTTTCACTCGTGCTTCTCTAATAGCTACTTTAGTTACTGCTCTAAATGCATCTTCCATTCTATATCTAAATGATTCCACTTGATCCATATTAAATGAATATGGTTTAAGTTCGTTATCAAGTTTATTTTGAGCCTTGAGTATTCTCGCAAGAATTTTCTCATCTCTTTTAGCACTCGGTAGATTTGATGCTTTATGTTTACCCCATTGGTCTTTTGGAACTACAAATGATAGAGCCATACCAGTTTTTGATGCTCGTGCAGTTCTACCAATTCGATGAGTATATGCTTTTGAAGTTTTAGGTAGGTCGAAATTGAGTACACAAGCAACATTTTGGAAATCAACTCCTCTACTGACACCGTAATCTTTAGACTTATGAAAAGAAGATGAAGAAGTTGACTTTTTTGAAGATGATTCAGAACCAGCAGGATCTATTTTATTATCATCTTCTTTCTCTTTCTCTTGCACTTGCACTTGTCCTTCTTCTTCTTCTTCGTCTTCTGCATCTTCTTCTTCAACCCTTTCATTACTCTCATCAGTTGCAATTAATAGATTATAAATATTCTTGTTAAATTCTTCCACAATATGAAGTCTCGATGATACAGGAAGCTCAGAATTTAATATACAACTCTTAATACCAAATTGTTCAAAAAATAATTTAAGACGATAACAACGATCAATGTCATTAACAAATATAATAGTTTTACCTTTGACAAGTTTTAATTTAAAAATTACATAGGCCAATAAAAATTTATCCAGTTCATTACATTTAACATAATATTGAAGTAATTGATCAGTTGATACAGTATCCTGAAGTTTCAGAACTGCAACATTACGACAGAATTTGCCTTTAATAGAATCGATTTCATCACTTAACGTTGCACTCATCAGCCAAGTCTGCATGGTCTTTGGTAACAAATCAGCTAATTCATTTAAATCTTCTTCATGTCCATAAGATAATATAAGATCAGCCTCATCAATAACAAAATATTCCAAATTATTACTGTCTATATTATTTCTTTTTATATGAGTCAATGCTCTAGCTGGTGTAGCTACAACAATGGCGGGATTTTCAGATAATAATGATGTCTGGACTTGATCTCCAGTAGCCTGTGCAATATTAATAACCTGTATAATTTTAGCACAATATATAGTAAGTTGAGAAGTCATCTTAACAACTTGATCAGCAAGCTCTTTGCTGGGTACTAGAATAAGAGCTTTAGTTGATGAGCTATTATTGGTACGAAGAATAGATTCAATAATAGGAATAAGATAAGCAGCAGTTTTACCAGATCCAGTTCTTGCTCGAGCAACTATATCTTTTTTCTCATTTAAAGCTAAAGGAATAGCATTCTCTTGAATTAAAGTAGGTTCATTATATCCAAGCTGGACTAATGCTTGTTGGAGTCTAGCATCAAGACCATATGATTCGAATGATGATGATGTCTTCGATACTACGGTTTTGGTTTTGGCAGTACCGGTACTGTTTGATTTCGGATTCATATTATCTAGATCTCAGAGCGCCAAAAAATACTAAATATGGAAGGATGAAAAAGACGAAGAGGATGAAGAAGAAGCCAAACCGATGGATGAAGAAGAGGATGAAGAAGAAGCCAAACCGATGGATAAAGAAGAGGATGAAGATAAACGATGAACGAAGAAGAGGATGAAGATAAACCGATGAACGAAGAACGAAGAACACCATCTGGTGAAGGTTGAAATATTCTTAGTCCTAACCCTGAAATAATTTTTTGAAAAAAAAAAAAAAAACACCGACGATCTATACTGTATTTGTCCTGTGAAGCGGCGGCTTAAGCAAGGACCCTGCTTCTTACTGAGGCGCGGGTACTGCAACGGCTACGTCCCGCTTCCGATGGGTCGGGTGATTGGTGGGAACTTTCTCTAATATATTATTTTATTATAACTACTCAGAATCTACGAATCTTTTGAATACATAAACCTTGATCTCGGGTACCTGAATTTTGAACCCTAGAATAGTGAGGGACCAGTTTCTTTCGGGTCCTGTTATTGGTAAGGCGATTTCGAGAGTATGAGGTGAAACGTCGAGCTGGATTGGGCTGAACAAATGGAGACTGGAGACTGAGGGTGGAACTGTTACGGCCTTGTCCGCCAGTAGCCCAAAGAAAGGAGTGACGATAAATTACAAATCTTTTGAAGAGTACGTTTCTCAGAGACCCTATGTGTCAAAACGTTCAAATGTCAAATTCCGCGGAGATTTCGGATAACAAGAGACCGTTACCGTTATGTCACAAATTCAGCTTAGCGCGAGCAATTAAGTTTCAATTGCATATATTCACGTTGTAATTGTCAGTTCATGTCTCACTAGGCGTTTATCTTCTTTGTTTGACGGATCTGTCGGTTGAATCGGAAAACCGGTCTGCGCTTACGAGATGTATATCAAAACAGATAGTTATGGTAAGAGTATGGAATACAATTGGTGCTGACCGGTCGACACAGCTATATTGACAGGGTATTCGGTCTAGGACTAATAGCAACTGACTAGCTAAAAGGTAGTGAACTTCGGGAATAGCATTATGTGTTATTTATTTTGTATTTCGTAACTAAGATAGAGAACTAGAACTAGAACAATAATAATAATAATAGTAATAATAAGAAACAAACACAATAGTATATATAGACTTGCCATAGAGCAAGGGTGGTAAAGAAGAAGTAGAGGGTCTACTTTCAATCGTATCCTTCTCGTTCTGTTCCCTAGGATCGGTTCGCTCAAGGTTAAGTAAGTAACCATCCCACTTGTCGAGAGCTATGGTCTGGGGCTATGCCGCCGGAGGCAATAACAGGGATGGTTACAGTTTATAGAACGTAATTAACATATAATAATGAAAAATCATTTTAATTATGTATGACAATACTTTTTTGACTCAACCCTTTTGAATCTATCAATGAGTGGGTATATACAATAAATACAATTAACACATCTTCTGAGCAAAGAGTGTCCCCCAAAAAAAAAACAATATATAAGCCCAGTTAATAAAAAAAGCCGTGTAAAAACCATGAAGTAAGTACAGCTAGCTAGCTATGCTGTACTATGTTTAAAAACCCATAATAAATATATATAGCAAACCTCCAATGCAAACAAAAAAAAAAGAAAATCGAACAATAATAATAATAATAATAATAGGTGGTAATAATAATAATAAACAATGCTTTTATGTTAACTTAACCCCCCCTTCTTCTATACTTCTACAGAATGCCAAAATTTCTTAGTTTTACTTGGCGGTGGGACATCTAACAAAGTATCAGATGAAGATTCAGAAGGTGAATCTGGTGGTGTTGAAGGAGATGAAACAGGAGATGATGAAGATTCCTGAGGTGAAGATGAAAAACCAGAGTGCAAAGTACTAGGAGGAGGAGTTGTTGTTGTTGCTGTTGAAGCAGCAACAGCAGCAGAAGACATCATCATCATAGATTGAGGGAAAAGCGCTGGAGAAGTTGAATGTGGAGAAATTGAAGTGGATGATCGATGTTGTTTAATCTGATGTCGTTCAATTGAAGGAGGTGTATCTTTAAAGAAACAATATTTGGAAATAATATCGTTGTAAGACATTGAATCCCAAGCAGGTCTGGAATGAGAATCCGCAGAACCATCATGCTGAGAATTCATTGATGTTTTAGGGAAAATAAATGATCGTAATTGTGGAGAAGTATGAGTTGATGTTGATCTTGGTAAATTATTATTAGTAACAGTTGATTCATCATCTTCGGAATTAGATTCGGAAGTAGTATTAGTTGCAGTTTCTTCCCCATCAGCATCTCCATCATAAGAAGGGCGGCGATCAGGAGACCAAGGTGCTAATGATGAAGGTAATGGTTTCCAATTCGAAGACGATTTTTTCGTCAAAGCAGCATTTAATGAAGCACCAAAATTATAACGAGAAGTTAAACCACTAGAACCTTTTTTAGTAGGAGAAGAATTATTACTACTACCCGAATTAAAACTATTCTGATTAATAATATCAAGACCTCTTCTACCATCAATAGCACTAACAAAGCCAGAACGAACACCAATACTAGAAGGTCTTGCTGGTCTAGTTTCAAAAAGATCGATAGTATTCCGATCATCTACAGTATGATGATGATCGAAATCATTATCATAAATAAAATCAGGACTTGGTTCAGTTTTAGCTCGACGATGATGATGATGATGATGAGATTTAAGATTGGCTGCTCTACGATCTTGTTGAGAAATGATATTGTTGATATTGTCAGCAGCAATAGAACCATTCATCCTTTGAACAGAAGATTTCTTGGTGTTTCTAGTAAATAGAACTTCATAGTTAAGAGAATTATTATTGTCCCAAAATTCACCAGCTTCACATTGATATCTAATACAAAAAAACATTGATTTCGAAGTTAAAGCTTGAGCAGGAATATCATCTAAATGAATAGAAAAAGTAAATCTATCATATCCTTGACGAAGAGTTTTTCTTCTAATATCACCATTATAATCAGCAACAACTTCAGTAACAGTTTTCCAGAAATCAATAGTATATCTTACAACGACAGATTTTTGAAACGAAATATTCTTAACGCAAATATGACCAATGAGGCTTGAATTATCAGATGATAAAAATACAGTATCCAAATAAACCATTTTATCAGTTGGTTGTTGATTAAATTGATCAGTACAAGAATTGAAATTTGGTAAGACGATTTGCCAAAACAATTTACTATTATGATGATGATGACCATTGGAATGGGCTTTTTGAATACCAAAATTTGATCTACCACCATTATTATTAATTATTATTGATGATAAGGATTTTGTATTTGAAGAAGGTCTTCGTTTAATAATACCTTCATCGTCGGAAATTTCAGAAACTTCGCCTTCATCTTCTTCAGTATCACTGCCACTATCATCATCACTCTCACTACTGTCACTACCGCTTCCACTTGTACTACTACTACTACCCCATTGAAAAGATACTGGTTCTTTAAGAAAAGTAGTTTCACTACCAGATACAGCAGTTGGTTTTTCACGACGAGAGAATCTTCTTATATGCTCTAAATTAGCATCGAAATGAACCATTTTAATTGGCATACTTTGAATACGCATCAATGAAGGTAATTTAAGTGACGATTTAACTAGTTCACCGGATTTTTTACGAATCATTTTTTCTTTACGACGATTAATAGCTTCAAGAGTGTCATCATTGTCATCAGAAGAAGCAGAAGAGGAAGAAGGTTTAATAGTTGCATTATCAGAATCTGAAGCAGTTGTAGTTGTAGAGTCAGAAGGAGCTGTGAATGATGTGATTGTTGCGGTTGAAGCAGTTGAAGCAGTTGAAGCAGTTGAAGCAGTAGATGGCGTAACTGACGAAATGGCTAATTTGTTCGATGGTGCCGATGGTGCCAATGGTGCCAATGGTGCCAATGGAGATGGCGACGTTACCGATGTGAGTTCATCATCCTTACGAATATGACCACCTCGTCTATGTTTATGAAGAAAAGCAGTCGATCTTTCATTTTGTTGGCCAGGAACATAAACTGGTATATGATGATTATGAAGATGATTATGAAGTCCACTAAAGAAACCGTTTGATAAAGCACTACCCGACTGAGATTTTTGTAACGGACTTGGAGAACGAAAAGAAGAGATATCTCGAAGAGTTGGTGATGTTGATGGTGAAGGATGTGCTGGTGATGCAGAATAGATATCCCGAAGAGCTGGTGATGCTGATGGTGAAGGAATTGCTGGTGATGCAGAAGGTGATAGTGCAGAAGTTGATGGTGCTGGTGATGTTGAACGTGGTAATGATGAAGGTGATGATGCACGAGCTAATGTTGATGCAGTTGTTGAAGATGATGATGTATTAATCGAATCCATATCAGAATACCGAGATAATACCATCATTGCTTAAAATGAACCACCAACCAAATGCAATAATGTCAAGAAGATAATTTATTTATCCTCCTCTTATTGTGGAATGTATACGTCCTTTTGTTGTACTGTTCTGACCTGATAATTCCTTTCTGTTATTAATATTATTTTCTATATTCTCTCCTATCCATCCAAACAATAATAAAATATTCGGATAATAAAAAAAATTTTCAAATCTAAAGAAAGAAGAGAAAAAGAGAAAAGAAAAAAGAAAAAAACTGAAAAGAAAGAGAAAAGAAAAAAATAAGATGACGACGACAAGAGTAAAGTAAAGAGAAAGGAAAAATACAACGAAGAAATGCAGCAGCACAAGCAGAGCGGGAAGAGATAATGCACAGAACAAACTCTTCTCTAAGACGATGACAAATAAAATATTGTTTTAATGAGACAAGCTAATTTTTGTTAGTAAGTAAACGTGAGCTCGTGCGGTGGTGTAACTAACTTACTTATTTTTCACACTTTGTTCGGGTGGTATGACAAAATTTTAGTACTGATACGCGACTGACACTAACTAATATGGTGTGGTTTGTTGTAGCGGTGGTATAAAATGGTTTAATTTTTTGGCCCTGTTTTAAAATGCACTGTGGTTCCACCTTAAAAGTTAGAAAAAGAAAGTTAAAAAAAAGAAAATATTAGTACTAGTTGGGAGGGGAGGGGTGTATCGTGATGGGAGTTGTTGTTTGGGAGGGAGAGAGAGGAGGGAGAGTTCGGAGAGTTGGGAGAGTTGGGAGAGTTCGGAGAGTTGGGAGAATTGGGAGAGTTGGGAGGAGTTTGGTGGTGGCTTCGATTCTCGAGCGAAGCGAGAGCTAGGGGGTTTGGGGGCTATGCCCCCAGCCGCCGGAGGCAAAACGGGTTCGGGGGTATATATGGTGTAGAGTAGATAATAGTTGTTGGAGATAACGGCGCAAAGTAAGGATTCTTAAAGAGAAGAGTGCAGAGACGTACCAGCAGAATATTGGGTAAGGCAAGGCTGGGAATAGTGAATGGGCAAGGCTGGGAACAGTTGGGGCAGAACTGGGTAAGGCCGGGAAGGATTTTTCAGGGCGAGGCAGGGTTGGCAGTGAACAAATTGGGTATACAAAGAGGCGGCAGTAAATAATCTTGAAAGGTAGTAGTAGTAGGTGGTGAGCTAGCTGAGATGAACTGCAATTGCAGATTAAGAAAACCAGAAAATAAAGGCAGAGTAGGAACCAAACCGTAGCTGATAAGACCATGAATAAAAACATCCAAACGCTCCGACTGTACTTACCGTTACAACGAGTATTAAATGAATAACCTCTAACGTCTTCTTTTTGATTTAACTCGTTAACTAAACGCGTTTATCAAACAAAAACTCCTTTCTAGCATGAAAATTAGTTAGTTATCATGTGACCATACTCAGTGACTAGCTACAGCATCAAGTTTCAAGCCCGGTTTCACCGGAAGAATATACAAAATGCACCAGAAACAGCAGCCAACAGGTGATTCTACAATAATTAAGTGGACTTCGAATTGCAGCTCGCATTGAACAAAAGATCTCCTAGATCTATTGTCTGCCGGCCGGACTAGCCCTGTCACTTCGGCTCGGGTCATATTCCTCCGCCGGTTGCTCCGACGCCCGAGAAGTAGAGCCAAAATCTCGTTCGTTATCAGAGAATCGATAGCTCACGCTCTAGCTTTAGCTCACGCTCTAGCTCACGCTCTAGCTCACGCTCTAGCTCTAGCTCTAGCTCTAGCTCTAGCTCACGCTCTAGCTCACGCTCTAGCTCACGCTCTAGCTCCAGCTATAGCCATGCTCATATCTTCTTCTTTTAACTTACAGTTCTTGTTTGTTTCTATGCAAAATGACCCGGGATATGAATAGATTGATCCCTTCAAAAAATGATGAAATGTCAAATATATGTCAAAATTAAGGGAAAGAAGATAAGATAGATAAGTATCTATCTGATCTGTGGATATGCCTGGGTATTTGTATGAACCATGAGAACGACATGTTTTAATTTACAAGTCAACTTAACTCAACAGGTTTCCGCTCACTCTACTAAAGAGGCAGGTAGTCCTTCCTAATAACTAAAGTTTGGTCGATCACTTTTATTTTTCTGCTGTTTTTATTGTATGTATAGTTAAAGTAAAAAAAAAAAAGTTAGGCCATTTTCATTTCTTTACGAGGAGAAACATTTTTAGCAGATTATTTTTATCGCATTAAATGAAGAAAAAAGTAATTATGTTATAATTATTATCTATCATATAGATCTTGTAACTATTTTGGCTTAACATCAAGGAAAAAAAAGAATTATAGGAAAGTTAACCCGTCATTTTTTTTACCCCGCTATTGTCTGCTATCTTATTATAACTCTCTCTTTTGCCCTTTTTGTGGGTGGTGCTGCTGTCATTGATAGGGAGGATTCTTGAGCGAAGCGAGGGAAGGGAAGGGAAAGGGAGGGAAGGGAAGGGAAGGGAAGGGAAGGGAAAGGGAAAGAGAGGGAAGGGAAGGGAAAGGGAAGGGAAGGGAAAGGGACTATTTTTACTCTCAGACTTCGTAGAGCTTCCTGTGATTATCATTTCTCTTATAAATAAATATACCGTGGAGATGATCGTCAAAATGAAACTGTGCTAAACTGCTACTATTAATGCAGTAGTACGTGTAAAAAATCCCCTACATTGTTTGCTGTACGTAACAATGTAAGGTGAGATTCTATAGCAAATTTCGTGACTATATGGCTGTACGGGCGTGAATAACCACGATGGTCAGCTTTGGATTCAGTTCGTTGCTATGGGCTTGGTGGTTTGGTCCTGCGCTCTCGCTACCCTTGGCAGGTGAAAAAGGCAGTGAAAGAAACCGAGCGACGAGAGCAACAGGATCTGAGCTCTCTGAGATCGGTCCTGAGCTTAACCAACCAACCGGAAGTACACAAAACCACATTTTCCTTTTAGCGGTTTTTTTCATTAGATATTAGTTGGGTTTAGTTCGTTTTTAGTTGGGGAAAGTTTTTTCCTACCTTCCCCTCACTTGGAATTTTCGGGATGGTGGGGGAGGGGGGATAATTGCAGATCTTTTTGTGCCTTTCTTCCTTTAACCGTATTTGATAATGCGACTAACTGTATGAATAACCAGTTAACTTTAAGTTAACATAAAATTAATAAACTTTCGCTTATATCCTCAGTAACAGTTAAAGTTAAATGAAAACCATATATTTTTTAATAACGCAGAAAATGACCCCCACTCTTTGTTATATGATTTGAGTTAGTGATAGATATAATCTTGGATAAAGTTACACTGAGAGAAAGTGAGAGAAAGCGGAATTCCTTTCCAACCGCCAAAGGTTTTGGTTCTTCGTTTCCATTTCGCAAATGGTTAAGTTAACTAACTACCTATGCATATACAATGCATATGAAACTCAAGGTAAAAGATAACCGCAAATCGATAAGTTTACTATATGTTTAGATTACGTTAATATACGGGATGATCTCGCAAAAATAGCCCGTAATTGTCCGATTACAGTATGTTGACATAATTAAACGAAGGTTACTGCCACCATTATTATATACCAGCTGATTAACTCAACAATTTGTAACGGATTAACTAATTAAGAACTTTGTGCATGATAACTTATCTGTATCATCAATATATGGTTATCAAAATTTTTTATTCTGATTTTTCTTCGTTTTCCCAACTGGCACTCTTGTCCTCGTTTGATTTTGGCAGATCCTCCGTTATTCGCTTCGCTGGGGCCATTCGAATCTCTTGAGCGTAGCCACCGAAAGTAGACAACTGGGATATATATATTACCTGCCCCAGAACTCGTCGTGCTTCGCTCGGGCTCTGTCACTGGCCATTCGAACATCTCGAGAGTGAACTGAAGCTACCCACCCATTTACACGTGCCTAAAAGTGACCGCCGGCCGCCGTTTTTCAGAGTTAATCCGAAAGCATAAATTGATCTACATACGATCTACGATCTGCATTTAACATGCATGCCAAGACAATCAAATTTTCGAACCGTCGTCTCTGATAGCGCCGTATTTTGTGACGACATTGTTAAGTTATCTCTAAGGTTGTTAACACATATTGTGCTGCTTAACTCGCAGTCTGGCTTCCCAGCTTAATCTGCAGCTGGCTAATCCTGGCTTCACTTAGCCCTTCCCGTTGCTATGCGAAGATCGAGATAGTCGATCTAAAAAGCACCCACTTGAATATTCTGCGGCTTAATTATAAAGTTATCTACGCCTCCCGCTTCCGGCCCCCGTCCCTATTCTGCCTTCGATGGCTGGGGGCACCTACCTAGCTCTAGCTTCTCTAAGTTCTCTCGATCTATGTTCCCAGCTAGGGGTCAGGGGCCAAACCCAGCCAGCCACCGGAGAGGGATAAAGGAGGTTGGCCGCCAAAACCAGATAACGGAAGTTAATGCATTGTAAATCCCTTCACTCCACAAATTGACTCCACAAAATCTATAACTATAACTAAAACCAGATAACGGAAGTTGATGCATTGTAAATCCTTCACTCCATAAATTGACTCCACAAAATCTATAACTATAACTATATAATTTATTATCGATCCTTGTCGAATATGTGGCCAACTGACTGGGGTTAAGTTAAGTTGTTGATGCATACACTACTAAATTGATGTTAAAAGTTAACAACTTGTAACTACATATGCAGTTGTGTTATCGATCGATCCCCCAACATTTTGGGGGATACACTAACATTCTTCTACATGCGGTTGACGTTATCTAACTATTTCAATACTAGTGAAGGAAGTCAATTAATCTGGGGTGGCAAGCGTGAGTCTGGGGTACATTGACTAGTAATCTGCAAATGTTACAAACTAGAAGCTTCCCCAATGTTATACATATAGTACAAGTTAAATATCATACACAATGCTGCAAATTAGCTAGGAAGTTGGTTGCATTTATACACACAGTGCCTAAGATAAGCAAGTTAAGTAGGAGGTTGCATTTATTCATATGACCTATAACTGTTAATAGCGATTTTAATTGTCGTTGTTGTCATCGTCGTCCTAGCAGGACCTAGCTAACTACTAATAATCTCAATCTCGCAATCACTTATCATATCAAACGTTGACGCTGTCGTCGGCTGCCACCTGTCAATCATAAAAATTGTAGTCGATCAAATTAGATAAACAGGTCCCGTCCCTTTTTATAAGGCGAGTAATTTTTAATAGCTTGGCAAGCTCAGCTTGGCTAGCTCAGCTCAGCTTACTAACTTGAAACAGGCAGCAAACCTATCTAGCTTAACTCCTCCCGTTTGTATCTGACCGTAACCAGTCCAGTCCCTCGCAGATTTATTGTCGTTCGATCGTATAGCAATCCCTTACAGTATCTAATTCCCCCAGCAATCTTTCAATGTTTGCTCTTTCTTTTTGCTCGTCTTTTGCTCGCTCGGGTGCGGCCATACACCTTTTATCTAGTTGTCCCTGCTCTAACTCCAATGGCTGTGGCTTAATTTTGCCCCAGACCCTTTTTTCGTCTGTTTCGCTCGGAGTCCGTTGTTCTTCTACAAAGGACCTTGAGTCAAATTGGCGAGCGGAGGTTCTACTGGAAGACAGTGAGATTCTCGAGCGAAGGAGAGTCAGAGGTCTGCTGCCGGAGGCAAAACGGAGATCGGCGATGGGATGCTCTGTCGCTGATGGAGTATTCGTAGCAAGATCTATTGGTCTGAGACTACTCCCCAGCCCATATATAGATACAAAAATATATTCATCTTTCACAATCATAATCATAATAAACATGTTTCGTTCACCGGAGGTGGACTGATGCACTGCCTGAGCCACCAAAGCTAGCTAGGCAGAGATGGTTAGAGCCTACCTGTCATTTTTTCCGCGGCAATTTTTCCCTGAACAGAGAAAATCTGAAAATGAGATTTAATATGGGTGGGAAAATTGTTTTCTTTTTATTTGAGCTTGGCTTGATTTCCTCTTTTTTTTTTTTTCATTGCTATTGCAGTAGTCTTGACAGATACCGGTTAAAAATTAACGTCGTGACAGTTACCGGTTAATAATGGCAATGTGACAAGGAAAAAAATGAATCCTGCTAAGTTTGATCTTGTACGTCATCTATCAACGTTTATTTTTTCGCTTTATTTAGCAACAAGTTAGATACAGAAATTTTGTCATGGTACATCGCATACGTCTTATTCTGTTGCCAACTTTTTCTGGAGATTTTTTTACCAGTCAAGTTAAATGACAGATTCCTAATCGAAATTCGCTCCATACTAAACTGGGGCTGTACAATTAGTATCTAGCTAGGAAAAAAGGAACGACTATGGGCGGTCTTTTTCTTTTAAGTTCTCTTAACAACAATTTAAATAGCCACAATAACCACGATAAAAAAACAAACAAAAAGATTTTGATTGTCTCAGTTATGGCAGGTAGTTGGTCATTTTGTTTTGTTTTGTTTTGTTTTGTTTCGAGTAATAAAATAGAACTGAAAATAAGACCCGGACTTGTGTCTCCGCTGTAAGTTGCCTGAGGTCTCATTCTTACGTTTCATCACCGTGGCTGCACCCTTCGATATACGTCGTACGCTCCGATGGGTGTCTTGGGTTTGTCTCTCCGAACACAGGGTTCTTTCCCGTTTTTACTTGCATTACCCATACCAACCACCATGATAGTTAATCTTTGTCGATTTTTAGGTAGATAAAGTGGTATGTTGTTTAAGAGGTAGCCACGGAGTTGTAAGAGGTCTGTGCGTAACATAATACTAACATGGGCCGGCCTGTGATAAACCGGTCAGACCGAAATTGGCTTGTGAAATCCTGTTTCATTTGAAACTGATGGACAAAAAAATAGCGCCTATTGAATTGTTGCAGCTCGATTGCCCATGCAAAGGCCAGAAGAGAATAAATATCTTGGGCTTGGGGTGCAATCTAGTTAGGTACGTGTTAGTTGGGATTTAGTTGACGGCTTTAATGCTCGATGCTCGTGCCAGCTAGTTCCAGAGACTAAGAGATGCAAGTTGCCAACTAAATACAGAAAAGAGTCTGGGGTAGTATTTATAATAATCAATTAGCTATAAAGTGGATATGAATGCTTGTGATTCAATCTTAAATTAATACCTAGAATTTCTATTTATTGACCATTCTTTGTACTGTACTGTACTGTACAAGATCTAACACATCATCCCTGTAAGTTACCGTCTGTGCACTGCTTTTGCCCATTCTTCACTCTTCATGCAGTCTGTTCGGTTAAATTTCTTTTAACTGGTTAACCTTTAGATATCATGCGTTTATTTCCTCTATTACGTAACTGGACCTACTCCTAGGCAACCTTGAGCTTAATTACATTTATTTAGAAGGGGTTTTTATATTAGAAATAATATTTCCTCTTCGAGGGCAAGCTATTGTGTATAGAGGTTAATATGTGAGGATTTATGTATGCATTTTTATATTATAATAGACTTTGAAGATCAAAAAAAAAAAAAAAACTCCTAACAATAAAATCAAAAAGATCAAAATCATTTTTTCGTGGGTTAACTCTGTCGAACTAGTAAATGAACCCCGTGGTAACATAGGTAATCTCAACATGAACATTGTACTCCCCGCTGTCTACAATAGGTTAGATCCATTTTGTGCGGTAACCTACAGAAATTCACTTATAGTAGTTGGCTTCTTAACAAATTGATAAGACTCCTGGCCAGCTCGGAGTCCAAAGACCGGCCCTACTTTCCCACGGCTCGCTTCGTTATAAGGCGTCCGATCTCTACGGCATTTCCTGGATACTTTCGTGCTTCCCTCTTCCTTTGGCGGCTGAAGTCTTTTGAGTGTAATAAGAGCTTGGCGGGCCAGGGGCAGAACTTCCACCCATGGATTACAGAAATCAATCAGCAGCTGGACATGTATCTCTGCTAGGTCTCATGCCTCATTACACTCAACGCCGTTGCCCATTCCGATTGCCGGATCCCCCAAATCTCGCGTCGTCACAGGTTGAAATCGTGACGTTATCGCTTCTGGCCGGATTATCTTAGTTTTCGGGTCCTGGAGCCCCGGCCGCGAAGACAGAGCTATAGGTAGTCGCTTTCCCCACTTTCCTTTATTAGCTTTGAAGCTACTTGACAATCTATTCCCTTTCTTGTCCTTCAGACGGAGAAGCCCCGTTTCGTGGCATGAACTTAACGATATTCGTTGCCCCTTTTAGAATAATCATCCAGAAATAGTACCTGCCTCAACAATAACTGGATTTCGGTCCCCCGTATTCTGCAGCTCTCCTATTACGTTCTACTCTCGAACATAGTACTAGGGCCCGCCGAGTCTTCGTGTAAGCTTCCAATGATTGTGCCCTCAGACCTCATGGATTAACTTGTCTATTCCTGTTTCTATTATTGTCTAATTCCCTCGCCGATCTCATTCCTTGGTCTAAGAGATAGTTACAATATCGTGGATTCGTGGGCCACTTAACGGAACCAGGGCTTCCTCAAGCAGCAGCACAAAAGATAAATCTATCTACAATGCCATGTTTTCGATACCTCGGAGGTTTATCTGGATCTAGGGTGAACTTCGCGATCTCTTGAGATGTGTAGACATAAAGAAATTGCTTTCGACAGTTGAGAAGAAGTTCTAGAACCTGGATCTCGCTCTCGGGTCAAGAATCCTAAAAAGAAGGGTCTGAGAGATAATATTGTGGGCCAACGAAATCCACTTCAAGCAGCAGCGCGAAGCAGATCAGCACTGAGAAGGATAAATCTTTCTACAATGCCATGTTTTCGATACCTCAGAGATTTATCTGGATCTTGAGTGAACTCCGCGGTCTTTCATATCCGAGATCATACTACTATGAGATGCAGACCTTGAAAAAATTGCTTTTGAAATTTGAGAAGAAGTTCTAGAACCTGGATCTCGTTCCGGTCGACGGATCCCAATCCATATTGGATGACGTACGTACTGCAGTTCTCGCAGGCAGAGCACGGCGTCTAAACTTCGAGTGGATGGTAGAATTGGATCTTGAGTGATCAATCTATAGCAGGGGTCTGGAGCCTGAAGTGGAGTGCCGAGCTTAATGAGAGAGAGGACCCTGGAACTATGTAGTGAACGTGAGAGAGGATCTATATGGTGTTGTAACGCTGTGTTGATCACGAACCAAAGTGTGAATTTAAACACGATCACCAATAGTTTAACTTCTGGCAGTTATAGTCCCTCACCAATGTGAAATATAGAATTACTATCTGATCTAACAAAAATAATAGAATCTACATTTGTTAATTTTTGTGTAGTAATTACCAGGCTTTTTTCTTTGAAGATACATCGGCTATAGATAGTTCGGCCGGCAAAACCTTTCCTGTTCGTTTATTGATGAGGAATCAAATTGAGAAAACATCTAAAAAAAACGTGGCTTGTTTTAGTAGAAATGGGCCGAAGCTAAATCTTTTTTTTTTGATACCTTCGATATTCATTAAGTATAAAATATAATAATATTAAATCAGAAAACACACTGCATCAAATTAATCGTTTTTTTACACAAGTTTGTGTAGCATGTTTCTCCCGGCTATGGATCATCTAAATGATACCGAATGTATTTCTCACGAAAGAATTTGTATTTTGTGACGAGAGGTTTCTCTTTCTGAAATCTAGTAATTAAAGTTTGCTTTATTTTGATTTCTTTATCGATATCTAAGAATGATTCATCTCACAAATAGCACTAATAAATTTGGCCAAAGGAATCATGTTCCCTTTGATAGCAACCCACGCAACCTAGATGTTACACTTTAAAACATTAGAACTAATCTGAACTTTTTTGAATTGGTAAGCTATTTGAGAGTAGTACAGTCCAAATAAGTATGTGACATAGTAACAACCTTTCTCCTTATAGCACATATGTACTTTGATTGATATATTCCTGATCCCATCTTCCAATAACTGGCAACCGATGTATTAGAAATAGATGAAATTTTTCTCCTGCTAGAGCGTCCACCTTACGTACCTCCTGTAAGTTTAGCCATATTTCAGGAAAAGGATCATATTCCCCTCGTTGATGAATAAATTCTGGATGTCGTTGTACTCCATTCTTTTCACCTTGCTTATTACAGAAGCGATGAAAAGTATCTTTCCGCAATTTGTTCCCGAATTTGTTCTGGCTTGATTATTTCCAAGCTTTGAAGCATTTTCCTTCATAGCTGGATGTACAGTGCAAAGCTGCTTCAACTGAATAAAATTGATCTGTACCAGATGGAAGTCTGTTGATTCTATCTTTGTTGTCAAATAAAATTTTTTTGAGATAACGTTTTCCTAAAGTTTCATCTACCCTATTAAAGAAATCACGTTGCGCTCTTCCAAATGCTAAAGTTCTTGAAATTGATGGAAAGCAAATCGGCCGACGAAATTTGTTTGCCATGGAAGCGATGAGTTTTTGTTGTAGATTCCACATTCCAAAACCTCGTTGTTCCAAAGGTATCATGAGTATGTTTTTGTCTACTAGCTCTTTCCTCCTAGGTCCTCTCATCTTTGCAAAAGCAGTTTCTTAGGATAAACTTTCACCAGTACCAACAGTTACGCTAGTACTTCCTGTTACATCACCACCAGCACCATCTAAATTGCATGAAGGAGTTTTTGGAGAAAGTGAAAGTCATCTATTTAAACCATGATAGGTCAATTGGGTCAATAACGGTGTAACCAAATCACTTATACAGTCAAAAATAATTAAATGGTCAATACGAGTACCTACAAAGATATTTGAAAATTTATGAGAGAAAACAGTCGATGCTACTAGACCACCTTCATCTGACAAGTTGTCACTATGCCCATTTTTTCCATTTTTTCCATGTTTTCCATTTGTTGTTGTTTCTCCTATTCCAGCAAATTTAATACTATCCAAAAACCCAGAAGATCCAGTTCTGTTTATATTTGTGGATGCTCCTCATAATTCTGTTCGACGCTCTTCTCGTTTATTAAGTAAGATACCTGCTAATATTCTAGCATGATCTCCCTCGCCAGTAATTCTACCTATTAATCCGTATCTCTCTTGTAAATCCTGGATAACTGTTGCTGCTAAATGAACAGCAGAAGGAAGACCTTTTAAATAGGTATCCTCAAATCCACCAGAAGGTAAACTCAATGACAAAAGTTCAGATATTATTTTATCAGCCGCTGGATTGAAAGGGTCAAAAAATAAATCATAGACAAGATGTAAACGTTTGAATGCGAAGCATTCAGAAGTTACTATTGAGAGTTTTTGAACCTGTTATACGAAGTGTCAAACGAAAACTTTTCTTATTGAGCAATAAATTTACACTTGCCAATTTGTTGCAAGTACGAATACATTATGATGTTTGTTATATTTCAACAGTAGATTTCACTTTACTTATTGCCATCACAGTATTTGGTTGTGCGCAATAGTGATATCATCTGCAAAAGCAGACACGGTGAATTTTACCGCTTGATTGAGTGTGTTGTCATTTTAGAGGTAGTTGAATCTCCGACGGGGGGTACTCCTCGTATTTCAAATAAAGATGTAGAAGTGGGGAGACCATGTCTCACTCCCGATTAAACGTCCAAGATCGGACCCGCATGGCCATTTATCATTGTCCTACTTTTGGTATTAGTCAAAGTAACTTCAGTCATTCGTTGAAAATTATGCCCAAATTCAAAAAGTTTCATAGCTGCTGAAATGTAGTCCCTAGCTGGTCTGTAATAAGCCTTTTCAACTGGTAAATGTGCATTTACCACCACCCGCACATCCGATATATTCCAGTCTATGAATCACCCAGGAATGAAACCAGTTCGATCCGGGTGGATCACTTTGTCCATATACCCAACTACTCTACCGTTTAATGCTTCTGATATAATCTTGACATCGGTGTTGATAAGTGAAATTGGTCGATAGGTTTACATGTTATGTTTGTCCTTTCTTCCGGATCAAATGAATAAGAGAAAGGCTCTGTTCCTTCCCTAATCTTCCTTTACTAGATCCAATATTCACCGCATTCCAGAGGCTCCCGTAATAGAACTGATGGTAGATTGCTTCTTCTAACTCTTCGATGCCTAATTCCTCTTCTAATTCCTCTCTTTCCTCATCATGCAATCTCTGTTTTAATGGAATTCTTTTAAAAAGATAATCTGTCGAACTCAAATTGCGACTAGCGATTCATTTCCTCAGGATTGTTGCTAACCTTCTGTTGTTCAGGCTCATAAAGGCCAGTTAATAGTTGATAGACAAATTGAGGGCCAGAATAATTTTCAACCACCGGAACAAACTGTTCATTGAAGATGTTGTAGAAGAAGCATGTGGACATGCCCTAAATGCGAAGAAGCAGAGAAAACACGACGAAAAAGCGCAACGAAATCATCTCCTTTAGTGTGAATGCCAGCTTCAATTTTGGTGTCGGTCTTGCAACAGTATTTACATCGGGTAGTGAAGGACTGATCGCAAAGCGCACCAATGCTTTATCTCACGTCCACGACAGGAATTCTGCCCCAGAATTCTTCGTAATGGAACTAAATGATGGGATTCGAGAGGTCCAAATGCAGAATTACAGTCGACAGTGAAAACTCTTGACAAATTCCGCGACGGTTTCGACCATGCAGCGGAATATATGGCTTATTTCAAGGTAATTCCAGTAAAGGTTGGTGAAGTTTGACTGCCAAGAGATATGTAGGACTTTTGATACCTTAGGGTCAGTTGAGGGCATAGTGTGCATCTCTAAGGATAGATACAGATGGAGATGGAGGTGTTTCGCTACCAATAAATGTATCTAACACCAAAATAACATTTTCTCAGTTTTTCGCTATGGCTACTAGCAATGCTCAAATTCGCTCAAAATTCAACGAGGGATCGTTTGGTGCTGTGTCCGGGAAGAAGGTGGTTGTAGCGATTATAATTAGAGCAGCGGGATTCTTAACGTTATTTTTCAACGATATACCAGTTACGATTAATAACAACAATAATACTCCTACTTCTGGTCATTTATTGACTTGTTCATTATCATGTGGATGCAGTACCATTGAAAATTACGAATGTATTCGTACATTTACAATTGTTAGTGGTACTAATGATAAATTGGTGAAAATCTTCAAAGCGGCATACTATTTCTGGACATTCAGTTTGTCGTGTTGCAACTAATAGGATGATGAGAATTGAGATTCAGATCGACTAAGATTCCTTAACAACAAAAAACAAATGTAGCGAGGCAGGGACGATCGATCGATTGCGATGGCTAAGCTATCTATATATCCGAGTATCTCATCATCTCATGTACGTTCTTATCGTGATGGATTAAAATTTACTAAATTTCTTACAACTAAGGAGGGTAGTAGATCTCTGTGTTATAACATACAGTGAAAAGAAGATTTAAATCCTGCAGTTCAGGGCCAGGGGTAGCTGATATATATAGTACAAGGAGAACTAATGGAAGGACAAGAAGTAATTGAATGAGTTCGTAAAAAAAGTATATGTAGAACGAATAAAACACTACATGTTATTGATTGAGTTCGATCGATCAATGGATCGAGGAGTAGGGAATTATAGCGAACCGAGCCACAGAGTTCGGGGCAGCAAACTTTGTTGTGGTAGTTAGAGGAGTCCACGTAATCCAAATCTAATACATTAAATATAAATAAATAATTATTGAAGACATATAAAGTCACTTAAATAAAAAAAAAACCGGGTATTGTTGTACACTTAAGACTTGACTTCAAAATCATCAAAACAATACATCTTAACAATCCCATCATCACCGCCACTAGCAAATCTAGTATCACTTAATCCAACACAACAAACAGGTCTGGTATGACCAGAGAAAGTATGCCAACATTTACCACTCTGAAGATCCCAAACTTTGACCAATTTGTCATGAGCACCACTAACAATTCTAAAAGTATCGGCAGCAATACCCCATACCCCTTCAGCATGACCAAAAAGTGTACGTACACATTCACCAGTTTCAACATCCCATAATTTAATAGTGTTATCTAATGAAGAAGTTAATAGATGAGTCGGACGATTCTTGATATTAGTTTGAGAGTCATTAGTACCAAAACCAGTAGTAGAAGTGCTAGATCCACTTGATAATGAAGAAGTCAATAAACGACCAGGACGATTAGGACCATTATTTGTTACTGATCTATCACTGAAAGCATCATCATTCAAATGAGTAATAACGTTAAGATTACCACTACTACTCTTCTTCTCATCATTGATATTAGGTTCATCCTTCTCAGAATCATTATTATCGTCATGACCTTCTAAATGATCCAAAGTCAAGGGAATTACTTGTTGAATTTGAGCAACATGACCAAATTGTGCATACTCTGAACCACCAAAAACTCTTAGACACTGTTTAGTAGTCAAATCCCACATCCTTACAGTTATATCTTCAGATGCACTGTATAATGTACTGGAACTAGAATGAATCTTTACACTATGTACCCATTCTCTATGTCCACGTAGAGTAAAGCATGACAGTTCTTCAAAATTCCATACTTTAACATTATTATCAGCCGAACCAGAAGCAATCCATTTATCATGAAAATCAATACATAAAACTTGTTCTTCGTGGCCTCTAAATGTACTAATACATTCACCAGTTTTATAATTCCATACCCGGACAGTACGATCCCAACTGCCACTAATAAGTTTCGATTGATCGAATTTCAAACCACTAACTGCTTGTAAATGACCACTAAGAGTTCGAATCAGTTCACCAGTTTCAATATCCCATACTTTAATATTACCATCATAAGTACCAGTCATGAGGTATTGTTCATCAAATTGTAAACATAATATAGCAGTTGTATCTTTGAATTCACGAAGTACATGACGATTATTTCTCCAATTTCTTTCAATTTTATAACGTTCAGCATATACTTCTTTCCAAGGTCTTGTTTTTCTTCGTTTTGTAGTAGTAATAGAACCAGTAGATTCAGAACTATCAAGAGATCGTTTTCTTGAATTGGATGATTCACTTCTACTACTACTAGGCTGTATTGAACCACTATTCATTTCAGCAGCTCTCAATTCTATAGCTTTTTTAGCTTCTCTTAATCTCTTCTTTTCTAATAATGGTAATCCCCAACCACATTTAGTACATTTTTTATCAATATGTTGTTCACACATTCTATGCCAAACTACATCATCATCTGCTAAAGTTCTCCAATAACGAGATACAGCAGCAGCTTTACATAATGAAGCACTATCCAAATAAGATAAGATCTTAAAAGATAATTCATTTGGTAAAGCAGATAAAAAATCCATTCGAATAAGATCTTTTACAAGTTGAGAAACTCTTGATAGTTGGGGAAAGCAACATTGAGCTAAGATTCCTTGTAGAATAAGCATTCTTTGTCTAGATGGAGCCGAACTGAACTTGGACCATATCTGATTAATAACTTCTTTTTCACTTTCATCTTCGATTTCATCCATTTCTTCTTGAAGTTCTCTCATTGTTGTTACATCTGCTTGTCGGTTACATGTTATATCTGGGTGATGTCTATAGCAGTAATTTTTATGTTGAGAAGGGAAAATCTTTACAGATGTTTTGTTTTTAGTAGAGGGGGTATCTTCATTAGATGCTGGAATGCTGTTGATAGCATTGTCTGGAGTTGCAGGGGGAGAACTTGGCGTCGGAGCGAATTGTGTTGAAATATAGGAACTTGTAGAAGATTTTGTTATTGTTGTATTCTCATTATTATTATTAATCATATTGTTAATGCTCATTATTGCGGTACTGTCGATATTTTGATTATTATCCGAACTAAATGATGATGACGAGCTAGAAGATGACGATGATGATGACGATGATGTTGATAATGATCTTATTGATAATCTAGGAATTGATGTTATTGTAGTCTGATTATTTAAACTAGTGATATCATCATTGATAGTAATGGAATTCGAAGAGAAATTATCATCTGGAGAATTTGGAGTTGTTGTAGCTATAGAACTCATGATGAACAAGACTTTACGGTTGGATTAAAGATGGAACTGATAAAAGTTCCAGAAAATTACAGTAATCTTCGTAGTAGTTAGCAGTTGTAATTCGCAGTCCTTGGTTTTGTTGTCTCAGTTGTTGTTCAGTTGTCGTTCAGTTGTCGTCTTAAACTTAGTTATAGTCCTAAAAGTTCCAGAAAATTACAGTAATCTTCGTAGTAGTTTGTTAGCAGTTGTAATTCGCAGTCCTTAGTTTTGTCGTCTCAGTTGTTGTTCAGTTGTTGTTCAGTTGTTGTTCAGTTGTTGTTCAGTTGTTGTTCAGTTGTTGTTCAGTTGTTGTTCAGTTGTTGTTCAGTTGTTGTTCAGTTGTTGTTCAGTTGTTGTTCAGTTGTTGTTCAGTTGTTGTTCAGTTGTTGTTCAGTTGTTGTTCAGTTGTTGTTCAGTTGTTGTTCAGTTGTTGTT
>JAJMIF010000022.1:128198-189013 GCA_030583505.1 Sugiyamaella castrensis | reverse complement strand
AACTAATTCGTGGAATACCTAATACCATAGACTATTATTAAGAACTACTTACTCGTAAGTTAACATTAATAGGTCAATGCTTAGAGAATCGACTATCACGTATCTTGACATCAGTATCCATGTGCTGCTTGGGTATGGTAAATCCTAATCTACGGTTAGGGTTATTTAGGTATACCCATTTTGGGTATGTCCTGACAATATTATGTCCAAAATTGTGCTGAAAAAAAGAGTTCGTAGCATGTCTCAATAATGATCACTTATAAATAACTGCGAAATACTGTACTTTACTTTATTTACAGAGATTAAAACAGTCACATATATACCGAAATAGGAATTTAACCATATTAATGCATGCGCTTGAAAGAGACTCAACTCGAAAACTCTCGACAAGTTCACGACTACCACTATCACTCGCTACTTGCAATTCATCACATATTCTTGACGGTTTCAAGGTACCATTAATTGCACAACGATATATATAAATCAAAATGCTGATTCCTAAGGACGACCGTAAGAAGATCCATACTTACCTCTTCAAGGGTACGTAATAATGAGGGAGGACATTAGAGTAGAGGGAGGGCAGGTTGTGTAGGAGACACAGAAAGTTGTTGAAGGAACCCATCCATATCTCGACGGCCATGGATTCGAATCAAAGGATTAATATGGGAGATGAGTGGTTATGTTCAAATGAAGTAGATGTGAAGAGAGAGATATATCACATTATACTGGTGTTATTGTTGGCCGAATACGAATTCTAAATGACTATTTGTCGTATCTGTCGACCCCAAATGAAAGTACCGGCAAAATGAATTTACAAATAATAGATGGATCAAATTCTATAATCGATATCTTACACTATCCCAAACTCTCTACTACTTTCTTGATCTACTTCTACTGAAGAATTCAATATTGTCCTTGTTTTTTATACTAACATCAATAGAGGGAGTTGTTGTTGCTAAGAAGGACTTCAACCAACCTAAACATGAGGAAATCGATACCAAAAACCTTTTTGTTATTAAGGCTCTTCAATCTTTAACCTCCAGAGGTTATGTCAAGACCCAGTTCTCTTGGCAATATTATTACTACACTCTTACTGATGCGGGTGTTGAATACCTCCGTGAATGGTTGCACCTTCCTTCTGATATTGTACCTTCTACCCACAAGAAACAAACTCGTCCTCAATTTGGTGGCCGTCCTCAACAAGAGAGAAGAGGACCACGAGGTTTTGAAGGAGGTGAATCTTACAGAAGACGAACTGACAAGGAGGCCGCCCCTGGTGAGTACGCTCCTCAGTTCAACAAATAAAAGGAAAAATATTAATCCCCATCCAAAATTTGCAACGAGCGTATACTAGTACTAGTGTGTGTATGAGACTATGTTTTGTATTAAATTGAACTTGTGAAAAGTGAACTTTTTTTAAAAAAGAACTGAATCCATGTCAAAAGTTGGGTTGACTTTACTTTGGCGGGATCTGCTATTTACATAATCGACCTCTGGCGAGTGCTGACCTTCATACTGGTCTGTTATCTCTATATCCGTCGTCGTCGGGGCTCTGCCTCGGACCTGTCTTGGTCTCTCTTTAAACTTCGAGCTAGATACCCAATGACGGCGAAACTTTCTTTCCCAGTGAGTGTCGGCCTCGGGTGCACGATTCGCTTCGCTCATGTGCCGAAAAAAAGAAGAAACTCACACTAACAACGACATGAATTTAAGCTCGAGAGAAATGAGCCGTGGGGGTAGTGGGGGCCGTGGGGGTCTGGGGAGCGAGGAAAAGACGAATGGTTTCTATTCCCATAGAGATATTTGTCGACGTCTCCGACGACTGGGGCTTGAGGTCAAGAAAACGTACTATAACAGCAAAAATAAATGGGCACATGCTACGGAAAGAAATAAAGGACAATTGAAGAAGCGGGCCGTCTCAGGGCTTAATCTTAGAGTATCTTCACGCGAGGAAAGTGTCCTGCAATGCAGTTAATTAAGCTCTGCCCATGCGTGTCTTAGTATGTTTTTTGTAATATCTTAAGTTTAATGAAGATTATTAACACAAATTTCATACATAATCAGCTTAATATTATTTTATCAGGCTGAAGTTATACACGGGAATTATAGGTTATTTATAGGTTCGAATTGCTTTAACATTATGTTCCTTACTCTTGATCATGTCTCGAACAAAGCACAGAATGTGTAAGGTTGGAGACGAAAAGTTTATCATGAACTTGGTATAGCAGATATAAAGAGTAATGTCTATATTTTTGCCTGCCGAATTAAATCATTCCAACTCGAACACCTCGCTACCGTTGAGAAGTTGAATTCTTTGCGAGCAATGGGTTGGCTCCAGGTTGACTGGGAGGCAGGCTCTCTCGCGACCTTGAGATCTATAAGGCATAATAATAACGGTTCTGTACACATGTCAATGGATTAATAGGGTTAGTGTGATATATTAACTGTCAGATCTTTCAACCAATCAATTCAGTATCTATGACAAAAAAAGTATGCTTGAAACTGGATATGGGGGTGTTATTAGCGTAGGACCATCCGGAAAATCAGGGGGGCTTTGAAAATCCGATAAGCTCTATTTTTAGATACAGATCGGACTAAACGTTTAAGTCAATAAAAAAAGAAATAAATATATGTTAGACGTCACGTACTGCAACTTTAAATGACACACTGCAACGCTAAGTTCAGGTCTGTGCTAATATTATTAAAACTAAAGTCATAATTAATATTAATATTAATTATGTATAACGTCAAAAGGCGGGCTGTCGTTTGAGATATCGTGGTTATGGATCCAGCTAGATATAGAGGTCTGGTTCAACTAGGAATATTCAATGATTTATTTTAAGAGTAGATTGAGTTGAAAAAGTAGCCGTTGATATACATACACGTAGACAATTATGTTAAAAAAGTAGCAGTAGATATACATACATACACATAGACTATTATGTTAATTAAATTTATAATTCCCCGCCCTCGAGAGGCAGAAGGGGTCAGGGGGGAAGCTCGAGAGTCGTGAGGATAACTTACCAAACTCTCCAACATAATTGACTTCTGACTGGCTGTTCTTATGAAATCCCTATGATACGATTACCAGTCCGCTGTATCCAATATTTATGTCCAAATGGTTTCTTTTTTTCTGAGACTCAGGAACATTGCACCCGTGCTTTAATGGTTAGAAGATTTTCTGCAACATTTATGCAAAGTTGCATACCGACGCGGTCAAAAAATCTAACTCCAAAGCCGCGTCATAATCGAACAGTTAACTACATGTAGGCCAGCGCTAGGAAGAAATGTCATGCGCTGAAAGGAGGAAAGAACGTTCGTGCAGGGGTTTCTGTTTATATCGATCTCGTATTCCAGCCACTGTATTACAGCTCTGTAAATGCGATGAAACCAACCCTCTCTCAAATTTTTTTCCTGAAAGATAAGGTTCCACCTAGACCCGGCGGCTGAGGTGTAACCTCCGAATTTTCACTATGCTCAAGAATCGCCAGCACCCCGTTACCCAGGGCATTGACTAAACGCTTGCGAAGTGTCCCGATCCCGTTTAACGGGTCTGAGCGGTCTGAGCGGTCTAAGCGAGACCGACGGTACCGTCCGAGATGTGGCTGACCTTCAGGGAGACACGGCCCGTGAGCCAGACGGTCGGTCCAGGCTGGCAGGGCCGGCCGGCCGGCTGGCTCCTTACCCTGATGAGGAGAATAATGGACATACGTACATGTAACTTACCGTGATATGCACCTTTCCATTACTAGCCAGGCACATCTGCCTGCGACAATCCTTTCCTGAAAATATCGAAGAGCTGACTAGGTAATTGCTGTCGTCATAGGCCAGCATAGATGCAAGGCCCAGACAGATGTTAATGTTAAAAGTTATTATTTATTATTAACTTACAGCAGCCAAGCTTTCTCTCTATACACAGATTTGAAAATTTTCAATCTGTACAGCACCTTTACTTAAGATAATTATTAATAACTTATTAATAACCAATCCCGACGATAATATTCTAGCTCTCCCCATGCAGCGTATACATACGTACGGCTTCAAGTAATTAATCTTCATTGGTAACGTTATTTGGTTCGCTTCAGTATTTGGTGTACTGATAGTTTGTAGCTAGTGTAGCAGCTTAGTTTAGCCCATTAGATCTGTGTTAACCGTTATAGTAATAGGCAGCAACTAAGGTACCCAACGGGTTACTAGGTACTAGGTTACAGTTTTTTTACTCCTATATAACAATATATTGTTGCCATTTAGCCTTACTACTGAAGGTATCTAGTTGGGCTGCCTGCCCGCCAACAGAGGAAGCAGCAGTTAAACATTCACTCAGATAAAGTAATTTACTTATTAACTCCAGTCTCCAGGATACACACTCTCTGTCTGTTTGTTTCTTTCTTTTTACAAACGAAACGGAACGATATCGGAATTCTCTGGACCTGGTATTTGACTGTTAATAGTTATTTTATTATTTTTAAAACGAAACGGTATATCTAAAACGTTTTTGTTGGTGTAATATTGTAGAGAGAGATTTTTTTGGGGAACTTCGTTGGTAGCGTCTTCGTTGTTTCGTGATTTAGATTGAACGGATCAAGTATATTTGAGTGGACTGAACAGATTGGGCAAGCAGAATAGACTCAACAGACTTAGCAAATTCAACTTAACTGGAGCTCACTGTATTATTGCCTGATTGGCTTTATTCACTTTTATTTGATTTGACTTTTGTGACATTTTTGAGCTTGTTTTTTAGTGGTTGACACTGGTTTGAACGGATATCACTGGGAGAAACCTGTTACAAAAGTCGACTTGTATCAGGAGGACTTTGATCAGGGCTTATCAGGAGGAGTTTCGCATCAGGAGGACTTTTATCAGGACTTATCGAGATTTCTATCAAGATTTCTATCAAGATTTCTATCAAGATTTCTATCAGGATTCTATCAGGATTCTATCAGGATTTCTGTCAGGATTTCTAGGATTGTCTCAGTATCCTGCAACATTTCGGTATCTATTATTTGAATATATATCTACTTTCTCTCCATACAACTGGTTAATAAAGTGTTAAGAGAGTATACTGGCTTGACGGCTTGGCTTATAACCTTTCAATATGGGTCGACGTAAGATTGCCATCGAACCTTTAACAGATGAGCGGAACCGGTCGGTGTATGTAAAAGACGGGATTTTGGACTTACCTAGCCCCCTAGAGGTTTATTCTCTATCGAGCCCCACAGGAGATCATTCTTTCTAACTTCTTTTTCTATAGGACATTTCTTAAACGTAAAGCTGGGTTATTTAAAAAAGCTCATGAACTAGCAGTGCTCTGTCAAGTGGATATAGCAGTAATAATATTTGGACGGAATAAAAAATTATATGAATTCTCATCATGTGATACTGAGGAAATCATTCAAAAGTATAAATTAGTAAGTATAACTCGAGTCAAGTGGTTTGATGGAACGAGAGAAGCCGCTGGAAACATTTCAACTGAGGACCCCTGCCGTAGTGAGAGATAACAGGGACTAGGCGCGCGACCAAGCTACACTGAGACACGCACTTATCCCCTTTCTTAATTTGAAATGGCACTAGTTATAATTACTACAATGTAACTACACTCCATTTTCTTCGTTATTCACTTTTATTTTCCACTATATTTCCTACTTCATTTTCTTATTTTCTCATTAATTTTTTTTCGGAACCTATATTTTTCTATTTTTAGATCTTTTTTTGTCGCGATGTCTGCTGGTGCCTGAGCCAATCTCATTTTTTATTTTTTTGGGGTGTTCCTTGCTTTACTTTTGGCGCGGCGTGTGGGCCTGTGCGTAACGATGCATAACAGGTGCTGTAATATACGAGCATGCGGAGTTCTTTAGTATCAGAAACCGTTAAGATCTAAAAAAATTGTTGCGTCTTACAATCGCGTATCGAGTTTTTTGGTTGTCTCTCTCGCTCTCTAGACTCTCGTTTTTCAGCCTTACTCCCCTTTGTTGTATTTTTTTTCACTAACAAAAATTTTAAAGTCCCAACCACATGAATCAAAGGGTCCACAAGATTTTGATGGGTCAGGTCGGAAAAAGATTAGTGCCGCAGCTAAAGCGGCGGCCAGGGCCTTGAATAATGCAAGAGTCAGTACGGCTGTTTCTGAAGGTCTAACTGATGATGAAGATGATTATGATGAGGAAGATGAGGAAGATGAAGAAGAATATGATGATGATTCAATAAATGTTAGTGGTACTGGTGCTGGTGCTGGTGCTAATAATAATAGTGGTACTGCTGTTACTGATGCTGATAATGACCGTGGTAAAGGAGCTACTGCCGCTAGTAATAATGATATTTCAAAACGTGGGCAAAGGAAAACTCCATCATCATCTAGTACAATTAAAAATGAATCTTCACCTCCTCTTGCTCCACCAAAAGCTTCCCCAAAATCTAAACAAAGAAGGAGTACGACGGCTTCCTCTATTTCTACTGCATCTAATACTAGTAACAATAGAAGGAAAAATAGTACTGTTCGAGCAAGTCCAAAAAATAGTAGTGGTACAAGTACTCCATCACATAATAATACTCCATCCATTAATAATGCGGTACCATTAACCAATGCTTATCAACGTGGAGGAGGTGTTATGAATCAACAACAGCATTCTTCTTCTCAACAACAATTTCATCAAATCCCTCAGCATCCTTCTTCTCAACAACAATTTCATCAAATCCCTCAGCAACAGTATTCTCAACAGCATTCTCAACAAGAAATACCGCCGCCACAACAGCAACGGCAACAGCAACAGCAACAGCAGCAAATTCCTGGTGAATATCCTGCTTACTATTCAACCCCACCACAACAACAACTAAATCCTGCTTATCAGTACTCACAACAGCAACAACAACAGCAGCAACAACAACAACAACAACAACAACAACAACAAGACTTTCGTAAACAACATAATAGATCTACAAGTAGCTTAACTTCTAATGATCTATCACCCGGTAGAGGATATTTAACAAACAGTAGTACCGGGGCCCCTATTCCTCATTATTCAGGTGGTCCACCTCAACATGGTCTCCTTCCTCCACCTCCGCCTCATTCTCAACTTCATCCTCATCAAACAATGACTAATGGAGGTGGAAATAGTGGTGGTTCGGTTAGTGGCGATTATGGTAGTAATAGTAGTACTGCTTTTATTCATCATAACGAACATGAAGCAAGAAGATCAACAGCGGCTGCGTCAAATGAGTGGCAGATGTTTGGGGTTATGCAGCCTCGATCTCAATCTGTTGATATTGATACAAGGTATTATCAAAACTCACCCAATTCGACTACTACTAATTCTCATCAATCACCTCCTGGCGGGGGCCAAGGAAGTATAAGTAATATGCGACCGAAACTTAAAGTTCAGATTCCAATGGGAGATTCTGGTGAAAGTCAAATAAGTTCATCAGAACCTTCAAAAGATACGAAAGATAATAGGGAATCAACAAATACTGACGATGGAGCAAGTACGACAAGTAGAGCAGGTGGAGCTGCAGGAGGAGGTTCTGGTGGAGGAGGAGAAGGACGATCTGGTTTAACTGGTCGTACTACTCCAGCTCCTAAAGATTCCTATCCCGGCCAAAGTGTTTCAACTCCGTCTTCTGGTACTGGAGTTGGTGGTGTTGGTGGTAATGGTAACCCTAACTCTGGAAGTGGAAGTAATAGTGTTCTTGGTGGAGGTGGTAGTGGTAGTGCTTTACTTGGTAGCGGTGGACCTCATAGTGGTGGTCCTTGGGGTTCTTCACTTCAGTTACCGCCGCCTTCTCCTTCAAGTTATCTTAGTATGAATGCAAGTTCATCTGTAGGACCTGGTAATCCATTTGGTCGTCCACCCTTAGTAAATAATAATGGTGAGCAGACTCCACTTTCTGCAGCATTACCTTCCAAATATGTTAGTGAGCTTTTACCATCGCCATCTAATTTTTATGGATCTGAATGGAATACCCATTTTGGACCTCCATCAGCTCTTGGATATGGAGGAAGTTTACCTTCTTCTGGTGGATTAGGATCTGCTTTCCCAGGAGGTTTCAACAGTAATCCGAATCAATCGTCATCCACTTCACTTCAGTTACAAGGTCAACAACAACAGCAACAGCAACAACAACAACAACAGCAACAGCAACAACAACAACCAGTAGGAATAGGAATTAGCATGGGTGGTTTACTTGGTTCAAGAAGTCATTTATCTTCGGATATGCTTCCTTCTCCGTTACAATTCAATACACCAGTTGTTGTTTCTTCTTCGCAATCTTTTAGTGATACTCGTATATCACCAACTGCTGATAAGAAACGAGATAATGGAGGAAATGGAGGAAATGATATTCCTTCTGGATCATCAAAACGTATTAAGGTGGATAGGTAATAAAACAAAAAAAAAACTTATGGGCAAAAATGCAAAAAAGACTAATGCACTCACTCAATGCATAATCGTATTTATTTATTGACATTTTTTTTATTTAAACTATTTTATCATAGGTAGGTGTTGTTCATATAAATTAACCTATATTGGCATTTCATAGAAAAAACAAACTTTGCCCCAGACCCTGTTTCTCTCGAGTGGAGCCGATCAGGGGCAGAGATCACTCGCTACCTCTAGCATTAATAAGCTGTCATCGTCCCAGACGTCTAAGTCAACCCCCGCTTCGCTTGAGAGGTTGTACTAACAGCTTAAAGAACGGGCTGATCTCTACTGAACGAAGCAAGAGTTGGGGGGTCTTGGCCCCAGCCACCGGAGGCAAATGGGACCTGGCCACGCGGCTGAATATTAAATATATTCGGATATCCGTCAGTAGCTAAGAGTGCAGCAAATTAAGTACATGTATGTGTTTAAAAGGATGAGAATACCACAAGATAAATCCAATGAAAAAGGAAACATATAATATAATACAATTAATCCAAATTTAAAGAAGAGGAAACATATAATATAATTGATTTATATGTCATGAATTAAGCCAAGAAGAGGATTGTTAGTCTTATAAAGGACTTCTTGATTATCACGTATCACGCGCGTACGTATACGGCTATAGAAATTGAATTTTGTAACTATTTCCTATTATGGATACATGTTAGGGCATATCCTAACTAAAATTATTACTCGTGACTACTTATTTAACCTCAGTAACTCTAAGCATGCCCCCGGGTACTCTGAAAAGTACTCTAACTTCACTATCGGCATACCATCATCGATTGATATTGACTTTTTTGTCAGATTCATTACGATCTTTCGGTACACTAATTAACAACAACACAATATGAAGGTATGAAATGAATTAGAATTTTGGAATGGGGATTCGAATAGATAGAGAATGAAAAGACTAGGAAAAGTTTTAGTGGGCAATGAAGATGATTCGACATGGAATGCAACTTAATGATATTGGACAATGAGCTCCTTAAGCGACGGAGAAGAGATGTATTATATGGAATTCAAGTCGACAGATAGAATATTGATTTTAATCGACATTAGTAGACCGCTCTCTATTGAAAGATGTCATTTAATCTGCTACGGGTAGCTATGACTGGAGAAAGGATATATAATGATTGCTGTGCTATGCTCACTCATTACAGTTGTGATACCTTCCAGTCTATGGATTCTGTTGGCTTTCCTGTTTACGACTACTCTTCATAACTTTGTGTCCTACCTTCGATCTTTCTATCTATCTTTTGCTAAGAGGGTTTTATGGAGGTCTTCAATTCTCTATGTTTTATATTTGTTATGATTTAAACTAACTAACTTTTAGCTCAATATTGCTTATCCTGCTAACGGCACTCAAAAGCTCATCGAAATAGACGATGAGCACCGTGTTCGTGTCTTTTACGAAAAACGTATAGGCCAAGAAGTTGAAGGTGATTCTGTTGGTGATGAATTCAAAGGTTATATCTTCAAGATTACTGGAGGTAATGACAAGCAAGGTTTCCCTATGAAACAAGGTGTTTTGCATCCTACTCGTGTTCGTCTTTTGTTGGCTAAGGGTCATTCTTGTTACAGACCTCGTAGAACCGGTGAAAGAAAGAGAAAGTCTGTTAGAGGTTGTATTGTTGGTTCTGATTTGGCTGTTCTTTCCCTTGTTGTTGTTAAACAAGGTGAATCTGATATTGAAGGATTGACCGATGTCTCTACTCCTAAGAGACTTGGACCCAAGAGAGCCAATCATATTAGAAAATTCTTTGGTCTTACCAAGGAAGATGATGTTCGTAAATTTGTTATTCGTCGTGAAGTTACCAAGGGAGATAAGACTTATACTAAAGCTCCTAAGATTCAACGTCTTGTTACTCCTCAAACTCTTCAACGTAAGAGACATCTTAAGTCTATTAAGCTTAGAAATGCTCAAGCCCAAAAGGACGCTGCTGCTGAGTATGCTCAATTGTTGGCTAAGCGTGTGCATGAGAGAAAGGCCGAGAAGGCTGAGATTAGAAAGAGAAGAGCTTCATCTCTCCGAACTTCTGCTTAAAAATCATCATCATCATCATCATCATCATCATCATGAAGAATTAAGGAAAAGGCACAGGAGAAAGGAGTATGTACGATGAAAATAAAAAAAATAAATGTACGTAAAAATTATTTGTTCTCATGTGTTTTTTTTCCGAACAAAAGTGAATTGGAGTTGTATATGTTTATGTGCCCGTTTGTTAGGTTGTATAAAGAAAAGAGATGACAGAACGACGTTAGTTTATATTTTTGCTATTAATGTATGTTTTAGGAAGGAGAAATAAAAAACCTCTCTGTATAAAATGCAATATCTTGTAACTACTCTCAAGCCTGCGTCCAGCACGTGCCATCCGACTGAGGTGCCTGTCTTCATAGTCTGGTTGTCTCTTGCCTGCCTCTGGCATCAGGATATCTCCCCAGTCCGCTTCCCTCGCTTCCTTGTCAGCCCTTATCTGTCTCGGGCCACTGCAGCTGGAAGCCTCGTAAAGGAGCTGATGTTAGCTATGGGGAATGGGCATTTTACTGCTGACAATCTCTCCAATATCAGAATCCAAGTAGGAACAACTGAAATGAATGAAAAAATCAAACAATTTATTTAATCTTAATTGCGCCAATGATGGATACTGACATCATTTAGCGGACGGAACTGCTCGCACTCCTGGATAACAAGGGAAAGACCAAGCATAGAGAGTGTTGATTTTTAATCAAGATTTTAGATTTTAGATCTTAGAACTTCTAAAACTTGTTCCCTGAACCTTATTAAGTATCAGAATCTACACCCCCGGACAGGCAAGCGAAAGACAACAGATAGAGAGCAATTGAACTGACCCAAGTGCAATCCTGATTCGGGACAACGCAGGGTTCGGCTCTATGCCGAGTGAGTATCCTTGACGAAAGGCCTAACTTATCCCACAAGAGTGCCTCACAATTATAATCCTATTATCCGCCACGACATCCCTCAACATGTCCTCATCGCCAAGCAAGGAGCCATCACTGTATGAGAATCGGTATGATCGATTCCATCCTAGTTTGGATTGAATCATAAGCTTTAAATCTGCCACTGTCTGTCTATGAGAATCCAATTCAAGAATAATGGTGAGGTTTTACGGCCGTGATAACAGTAACTGTTAGCGCTTTCACAACATTTGCTATCAAAATGTGTTCTATGTTATACGGACGTGAGGCAATTGAGGAAGACGAGGAAGACGAGGAAGCAGTTGATGAGGTTGCAGTGACTGCTGCAGCAGTAGCAGCTGGTAAATAAGTGTCAGCCACAGCTGGGAGTTGTCTTAGGTTTAATTCTGCTAGATTTGAATCACTAGTTCTGTCACCTACAATTAGCCTTGGCCCTAGGAAGTCTGAAGGTATGTTGAACACAAATACATCTCCAGGTAAATAAAATTCTTTAATTTTTTCTTCATCTGTCAATGTTTCGGGTCAACCTAAAACTCGACCAAGGCAAAATATATCCGAAAGGAGTGACAAATTCTAATACATCCTACATGCTGTAGTCTATTATGAAAATAAATTCTGCCCTTATAGTCATACAAGAAGACATGTCCATGATTGGTGAAAACTGCCAAAGTCCTATAATGATATGGAGCATCTACCTCTATAGACTGCAATCGGACTACATTTATATGTACACCATTTTTTTCTTCTTCCATGGATTGTTTTTCTTGCTCAATAATCTTGTCTAGAGTAGCTTCTATCTCACTAATCGCTATCCTGACATGAACGTTATCACATGAGAAAGCAAATATCTTACCAGATCTCATCAAAAATTTAATCTATCTGCTGAAGACCACGAGCGCAATCAACCACATCAGAAGTATTCGGAAATAGAATATGATCTATGAGTATCCGATCGAAATCATAGCTTTATGGGTCTCCATTTGCATGTTCCCATTCATGAAGATATGGATAACTTATAACTCCCCAATTCTCGATTAAGGTTATAGTGCAATCTTCTGATCCACGGAAATAATGGAATAGCTTCTTTACTACAAATATTGGGGGTCTTGGAGGTTCTAACTCTTGGTCATTTCGTTCATTGATATGTTTTGCTTCCTCCCGTTGTTGCTCATATTGTTCCTGAGTCTCACACACAGCAACATGGTAAGAACAATGAAGTGTTTCGTGAGATACGAACTTCTTGTATTGAAGTTACTCCACGTGGACCAACTTAGTTCTACTCTACTCCGGCCTTAGGATTATAATATGGACATGCTTTTATGATATTACCTATAGCATCATAGGTAGAGTCCTCGGAAAGTTCTTTTGAAATCAGTATCGATGAGGTCAACATAAAGTTCACCCGAGGTAGTCAATACCTGTTCCATGGAGGCATGAGTATCATTGAGAATTATTGAAACCGGAGCCGCTGGAAGCTTGATTATATCCGGTCCAACCCCAAATTTATATCGTTTTGGGCCATCCAGCGTTTCTTCAAATTCCTGACGTCTCCTCATTCGTCCAAATACCCATGACCAAACTTCAGCTTTAGATCTCAAATGATATTTAGCTTTCCAATTCCAGTTAGCGATATCTTGATATTCCACCAAAATCTTCGAAGAATGTTTTAACATAGAGATTACGCCATACTTGCTGCTGGGAAGTATACTGATATTGATATATTGCTTTACAAGTTAAGAGCAAAGAAATGGTATCCTTAGATTCAAGGAGGGGAATCAAATGATCCACAGTGATATCTTCCATCGTCAAGGCTTTCAATGCTTTACTCATGATGTGAGTTCGATATTCGATATTCAGGGGGTTAAAATAATTTCAATGTGAGATTTCGTAATCTATAACTCACTCTATTAAATGCAACTGAAGTTTATCAGATCTTAGAGTATAATAAAGTATATAAATAAGTGAAAATATTCTCAGGGGTTAAATAGTGGAGAAATTAGTAACCTTTAGACGCATGCAGGATAGATCGGGTTAGATAATAGACAGCTCCAGAAGTCCGGGGATAGTCACCGTCGCAGAACGGAGAACTCTTTAGCTGCCGGAGAATTACGATAATAATTAACGTTAACGAATTCGAATTCGAATTTCATTATTTTATTTAATAAAAGCAATTATATGGTGCAAATGGTGCTGAAGCATAATTATCAAAAAACAGGCTGTTATTCAACAGTAGTGCAGTATCTTGACGACGTAGGTAGATAACTTTATTCGAGTTCACCCTCGTCTTCCCGGAAGTACCAGCACCTGATATAACCAGTTCCCTTCTGAGTCCGTTCCACCATTCTGGTAACAAATATTTCGCTTCTTGCTATTGAGGTGCAGTCCCCACATCTTTTTGACCATGTGGTCAGTATTATTGTCGGCCTTCGCGAAAGAACCGGGACAGGGACGATTGGTCAAACCCAGAAAACAAGGTCCCGGTAACACCCCCCAGAGCCCTATCTAGGGCGTATTCAGAAAGGACAGTGACAGAACCTGCTGGAGGCAGGGCAATGACAGAACCCGTTCAAATCATTCACAGTTTGGACATAGAGCAGATTGAAAATCAGGGATATCACTTAAAATGTGAATTAGTCGCCAGCTTTTCATTTACCGCGGGCTTAATGGATTAGTCGGTGGGTTGGTGCGCAAATCATCCTAAATAACTTATAACATGGTAGTTATGCATGTACAATATATGTTAAGTTCATGCAGTCCGCCTCCCCATAAATTTTATAGTAATATGTTAAGCTTAAATTTAACTGTCGGACAGCCGTTAAACCGTCAGTCGATCATTTTTAAAAAACTTACTTAATCACATGATGGACCTAACCACAATTAAACTATCCTGATATACATGCACCGTAAATCTCCTCTTGTTTTTAAGCCCACGCGCATCTCTCGTTTCGTCCATGACCTTCCTCCTGAATTTTGTTTTGCCAATTAAATATTTGGTCTAAGGATATTTATTCATTCAATTGAGATAGAGGACCAATTACGACACACACAATCACTAACCATTAAATTCGGTGGTCGAAAGAGAAGAGGGATTGCTCAAAGTACAGTGCCACATTGACGATTGAGCAGAGATATTGAAAGTAAACGGATTATTGAAGAATATCCTTTAAGGCATTGAGTTGAGTTAGATAACAAAACAAAACGGAATTCTGGGATTTAATTGTTTGAGTACAGGAAGAGATTATTTGGAGTAAGGTGGTTCATTTTTCCAATTGGTTGGACACATCTCGATAGTGAGTTGTCTTCTTTCTCATTGCATTTAGTTGATCTAATCATTAGTTTAGATCCTATTTTAGATCCTTTTTTTAATTTCTTAAAGTCGTCAGACTTTTTAAATCACATTCAATCATATACAGCAAGCATGGGACAAGATGATTTGCCGCGATTCCCAACTCCTGGTGAATCCTTTGGTGAACCTATAAATCAAAGGCCACTAAGAAGAACTGCAAGTGCTCAAAGTCAATCATATCCCGGCGAAGAATATTTCGGTTCTGGAATACCTCCAATACCACGTCCTAGATACTCTGCTGGAGCATCTGGTGGCGGTCCTGGTGTGGCCCCCGCTAGAAATAATGCATATGATTATGATATGCCTTATCCAACTCAAGGTCAACCAATGTATACTAGTGGGAGTATATATGGTGGTGGTCCACCTATTCCACCTGGTATTTCTAGTTATAATAATAATGGATATCCTCCTCCTCCTCCTCCTCCTCCACCGCCTCAGTCTCAAGGAGGTCCTTATTCTGCTCCTCCACCTGGAGCTGGAAGTATTCCTCAAACTACATACCGCCAGCCTCCTCGATCTGCTAATGTTAAAATATCTACACCAGAATCAAATTTACGAGCATTATTTAATGATGTTGATAGAAATAAAAATGGTTATCTGACTGAATCAGAATTAGCAAGTGCATTAGTTAATGGTGATTATACTCGATTTAATAGAGAAACTGTAAGGTTAATGATTCGAATGTTTGATCGAAATGGGGATGGTGCTATTCATTTTGAGGAATTCGGTCAATTATGGCGTTATCTACATGAATGGAGAAATATTTTTGATAAATTCGATACTGATAGAAGTGGTTCTATAAGCTTACAAGAATATCGTACTGCTTTGACTGCTTTTGGTTATAATTTATCTGCCAAATGTATTGAATATGTTTTTTCTGTTTATGCTAAACCTGATCGAAGAGGTGTTCCTGTTATGTCGTTCGATATGTTTGTTCAGTCTTGTATTCATTTAAAGAGTGTTACTGAATCTTTTAAGAAATATGATACTGATCGAGATGGTTATGTGACTTTAGCTTTTGAGCAGTTTTTGGTTGAAGTCTCCAGATTAAGATGAGGAAGTAGGTAGATATATTGATACTTTAAATTTTCTCCCTCTAGATATAATCAGTGGGTTATTAGCATTACGAATTAATATTAGAATCGCCCCCTTTTTGTTTAATGATTTTTGTGATAATATTTTTTGGGCTATCTTTCTTTTGACAACTTTGTCGCTCCTGTCTACATTGGAGGAAACCCCGTCTAAAGTGACACCCGCTAGAGGCAAATAAAATCGAATCTCGAGCGCAAAGAGAGCCGGAGACACCCAATGCTTGAGCATCGGACCAGTACATGGAGTTAGACTCTCGACAAGCGAGGATCCAGGTGACATCGTTAGTAGCTCTACGTAGCAAAAAGATTTTGATTGGATTATGGGGGACTGCCTCATGACATATCGTTCAGCTGTTGATGTGAAGGTAAAGAGATAGCGGCAGGCGATAAGTAGGGATGAGATCAGATGCGCAGTTCAGGTTACGGCTACATCTTCGTATAAATACAGTATCAGGTTGTTTTTTTGATATGTAAATTCTAGTTTTTATACATATCTATATGTTCTAATTTCCAATACGTCCGAAATCTTCACGAAGCTTAGGCTTATTATCAAAGACTTTCTCAATCTTTGCAATAACCTCTTCAGTAAGCAATGGAAGAATCTCGTAAGCCTTAAGATTGGCCTCAACCTGTGCAGGTCTAGAAGCACCAGTAATAAGAGTAGAAACATTCTTATTGGTTAATAAGAATGCAAGTGCTAAAGGAGCACTCTCAACACCAAGTTCATTAGCAATCTCCTGGAATTGATTAATCTTAATGAAATTCTTCTTTGCCTCTTCAGCTTCGAATTTTGCCTTGAAAATACCAGGAAGATTAGCATCCTTTGGAAGATTATCAGCATCATAACGAGATCCTTTAGGAATACCAGTAGCATATTTACCAGTAAGTAAACCAGTAGCTAAAGGAGAGAAAACAGTAGTACCATAATTGTAATTCCTGAAAATTGGTTCAAGTTCTCTTTCAAAGAAATCACGCTCGAGTAAATTATAAAGAGGTTGTTCAACCACAGGAGCAATCAATCCATATTTGGTAGCAGCGTGTTGAGCAGCTTCAATTTCATAAGCATTCCACATAGAGGTACCCCAGTAAAAAGCTTTACCATCATTGATAACTTGAGTAAAAGCTCTAACAACTTCCTCAATAGGAGTATGTTTATCAGGACGATGAGCGAAAATAATATCAACATAATCGTGCTGCAACCTTTCTAAAGAAGCATCAACACCTTCAATAATATGTTTACGAGAAAGGCCACGGTTATTAATGTTGGAAATACCGGCGCCACCGAAGAAGATTTTGGTAGAAAGGACATATTCAGATCGTTTCCAGCCAAGTTTCTTGATAACTTTACCGAAAGAAACTTCACAAGCGCCAGCGCCATAACCCTCAGCAGTATCGAAAAAATTGATACCAAGTTTAAAAGCTTTATCAAAGATAGCTAAAGTTTGTTCATCTTCAACTTGTTTTCCTTCACCGTAAGTGATCCATCCACCTAAAGAGATGGAGGAGACTCGTAGACCGGTAGGACCCAAGAATCGGTATTCCTTATTAGGGATGACAGACATTTCTAAGATAGTAGTAGTACTAATTGATGATAAACACAGTCAAATTGAGTCAATTGATAAGATAGAATATCTCTACTGAAAAAATTTAAGAATACACAAACTCACATTAGGGGGATGAAACTTCCTATTTATATATATTTTTTGGCAAAAGCAAGCTATGCATCTGGTTAAAACAAGACCCCCATCCTCAATCGGTAACTTGTAATCTATTAGCATTCCTCCATTGGTTTCTTCCATTTGGCAGCTTCCGTTTGGCAGCTTGCTCTATCGGGTAGTACTACCCCACGACTCAAGTCTAGTCTGATCCTCATTCACCCCACTCGCAGCTGCCACAAATTCGGTCCAATAATAAAGTCTTTCTCATTTTTCTCCCTTCTTATTTATGAGCGCCTACACTTACATGCAAGGGTGAGCACGTTAGCGTTAAGTTAGTTAATACTTTTTTAAACGTCGCCGTTAACTATCCAGTACTAGCAATTGCGTGACAGGCAGGTGTCATATATTTTTCGCACTCCGAAACAGTTCTAGTGTGAAATTGTACTTCGGTGCATTTGTGTAGAGAAATTTGAGGTGGGGGTCCTTCTGCAGGGGGAATTCTTTCTAGCTAATAAATAGGTTAATCATTTTTCTGTTATGATAATAATATGGCTCGAATGATCGATCTAACTAAAGTCCTTCGTGCAGGAAATATTTTTAATTGGCTGTTACCTAGGCTAGAAGTAAGCAAGTTAATCGCTATATATCGAAAACTCAATTAGAAATGTATTTCAAATTTCAAAGGTTTATCTAATTCTGATCAATTTTTAAAGGACCTATCAAACCTTTCATCGATGTCGTCATCGGAAACAAGATTGGTACAATTGACCGACGGATACCGACGGATCGACGCCCGACTCGGAAGTCTGTGGTTCTGGATTGTCATCGGTGCTGTGCAGATTGATTTTTTTTAAATATTTATTCTTATATCAGCATACACTATTAAGACGTTTCTACAATAATACCAATGAGGGAAAGCACCAAAAACCCACATAAGTGTTAGTATTCAGGACGAATGCTTTTTTCCGTCCATCGGAATGGAACCGGCGTCTTGCAGATTGTGCAGTGCATATTTGTTATAACAATATTCTATTGTCAGTTAGTTATACAAACATCCTCCCCAGATGTCAAAAAATGATATTCTGCCTATCAAGCTCTATGAGCAGAGTTATATTTCTTGACTGGGTGTACCAAACAGTTGAGTTATATCGCTACGAGCTGTTAGCAAGTTGCCTACGTTTTAGTCAGACTAGGTGTGCAGAGAAGAGGAAGGAAACAATTCTTAGAAAACATGTTAGAATTCCCAAACAACATTCTGTGAAACTTTAATCAATATTGAAGATAAAAAAAAAAAAAAAAAAAAGCAGTTTAATATCATGTCATCAAGTTATTTCTAATGGCACATACCGGCCTAATTCCCTTGTAAAACCAGGAATTGCGGAAGATAGATAAGCGGTTGTGATTAATGATGGTGGTGACATAATCATTAATAGGTTCAGGGGGAAGTTGGTTCTTGCTCGTTTAGAGAAGTTTGAGCATAGCTTCACTCAGCACTTGATGTTATTCTTGTCAGCCCAGGCCAGTTATATTAGAATCTGGTGGCATTCTTTGATAGCAGAAACTCTAAATCACTAAGTACAAGTTGATTATATACTTCTACAGTTAAAATTTATGTCTTAAAATATCACTTTTACATCATGCATGTACAAGTTTCAGCACGGCCTCAAGCGTCTTCATCACCCGCCAGAGTATGGCCTTAAACTCGAGCGAAGCTGGCTTTAGGGTCTGAGGCGTAGAGTGATCGTAGCTAGCTGCGGAGTCTCTACACGATGCGAGTCATGTGAAATCTTCGAGCAAATGAGAACAAAATGCCCAGAGCAACCCTTCGAGTCTCAAGAATCTTCGACAGCTACTAGGTCAGCGGCAACTCAGATGGATGTGGTGGCCCGACAAGGAAATTTGGGTAATTACCCAGCTTGGAATCAGTATCCCAAGAATCCAAAACTCAACAGCGAGGCAATGTACCCTGACCATCTCTGAGGATATAGTAACAGGAGATATAGGGCAATATAAATATGATTCGGAGTATTGATCGCCACATCTTGAAGTAACTTCGTATAAATACGAAATTTACATATATATTATAGGAGGCCTTGCTGTTAAAATCTATATAGAATATATTCTTCTAAGTCGTTAAAAGTGGATTTCGTATTCTATTCTCTAATTTCCAATACGTCCAAAATCGTCACGAAGTTTGGGCTTATTATCAAAGACTTTCTCAATCTTAGTAATAACCTTTTCAGTAAGCAATGGAAGAACTTCATATGCCTTTAAATTGGCTTCAATTTGTTCTGGCTTAGAAGCACCAGTAATAAGAGTAGAAACATTCTTATTGGTTAATAAGAATGCAAGTGCTAAAGGAGCACTTTCAACACCAAGTTCATTAGCAATCTCCTGGAATTGATTAATCTTAACGAAATTTTTCTTTCCTTCTTCAGCTTCAAATCGTTCTTTGAAAATGCCAGGAAGAGAACCATCCTTATGAAGATTATCAGCATCATAACGAGATCCTTTAGGAATGCCAGTCGAATATTTACCAGTAAGTAACCCAGTAGCTAAAGGAGAGAAAACAGAACTACCATAATTATAATTCTTGAAGATTGGTTCAAGTTCTCTTTCAAAGAAATCGCGATCAATCAAATTATAAATAGGTTGTTCAACCACAGGAGCAATCAATCCATATTTGGTTGCAGCGTGTTGAGCAGCTTCAATTTCATAAGCATTCCACATGGAGGTACCCCAGTAAAAAGCTTTACCATCATTGATAACTTGGGTGAAAGCTCTAACAACTTCTTCAATAGGAGTGAACTTATCAGGACGATGAGCGAAAATAATATCAACATAATCTTGCTGTAACCTTTCTAAAGAAGCATCAACACCTTCAATAATATGTTTACGAGAAAGGCCACGTTCATTAATGCCTGAACCTCCCCAGAAGATTTTTGTAGAAAGGACGAAATCGGATCTTTTCCAACCAAGTTTCTTGATAACTTTACCGAAGGAAACTTCACATGCGCCAGCACCATAACCTTCAGCAGTATCGAAATAATTAATACCAAGTTTAAAAGCTTTATCAAAGATAGCTAAAGTTTGTTCATCTTCAACTTGTTTTCCTTCACCGTAAGTGATCCATCCACCTAAAGAGATGGAGGAAACTCGTAGACCAGTGGGGCCTAAGAATCGATATTCTTTATTAGGAATGACAGACATTTTTACTAGAATTTTAAGATAAGACAATAAGAAGCGAAAAGGAGGAAGTAGAGATTCGAGGAAAAAGCTTACTATTTATATTCTGACAAAAACAACCATGGATCTATGTTAAACCAGCCCGTGTCACTACGATATCCAGGCACACCAGCAATAACCCTCAATTAGAGTGTGGTAGTAGCAATGTCCGACGTAATAGTCAACGCGGGGCCCAACGCGGGGCCCAATTCAGCGTATAGGATCGACCCCCTCACGTCCTAATAAACAAGTTATTTAAACGTCAACGGAAAAGAGCCTATCTCTTACCAAGCCTATGACTACGCAAGAGCGAGTAACCTTTAACGGCTGGTGGCGGTACATTATTATCAACAGAAACAAGTTCCGCAGAAGCCCCGCCGCCTTAAATCCCCGGATAACAAGAACTAAACCATTCCCAGTACAGCGCAAAATGTTGTAAATTTTTTTAATTTACATGGCCACGCAAAAAGTCGTCATGAATTATTAATTAAAGGTCAACACCATCACGGTTATTAACAATAGCACTTGCTACTATTAGCTGATCTCGTAATCGAAATTGACTGAATCTGTTAAATATTTTTCGTCAATTATCGCGGCAAAACTTAATGTTGAAGAAAGGAAAAAGAAAAATGTTTTTCAATACAGCATTACGGAGTTGAAAATGTCATAATATGAAGATCTAATGGTTATTAAACGTCCAGATCTTCAGATGAAGGGGGGAAAATATTACAGCTGAGGCATGCAATTAAAGATTAGTTATTAGATAATAACAGGAAATATGACTTTCGAAACAGCCAACGTGGGGGCTTTGGGAATAATTTCCCAGTAGGACGGTGACGAAGAGTTCCATCACGTTCTTAACTGACTTCAAACTGTGAGAAAAAAGAAATTGGCTGACTAAGTAGTTTCAGGGGAGATGCCGATATTCCGCGAACTCTGCCTCAAGTGGCTGGCCTAGTCCCAGACCACGAACCCGAGCTTTTACCCTCGACAACCGAAATATAGGGGACGCCGTGGCCCCAGCTAAATATGTCAAGTTGTTCCCAAACACCCTGTTCTTGCTTATACTCAGATTGCTTGTCATGATCGATTTATTAAGAATATGAGTATAAAAAAAACTTGAAGGTATTGTTTATTTGAGTTTAAACTTTGCCGACACTTACGGATGCTTCCCGATGAAACTCAGTGGATCTCTCTCTAGCTTTTTGGGGGCCGTACATGTACTGTATAACTTTAACATTTAAACTGGGGGTACAAGAGTCGAGGACGTCAGCAGGGAAAAACAAATATGGCAGATAGGGCGTAACTTCGGCCCAGATTAATTAAACAATAATAAAATACTATTATTATCCATAGCGTTTCTATATATTACTTCTTGAGACACATGTTAAAAACCAGCTTCCATGCAATCCTGACTAACCATTACATTTCCCAACCCGTTCTTATCAACTAAATAGCTACCGTTGCGATTTTGTCAGCCTTGTGTATCCCGATCCCTTTCTCTTGCTCATTCGAGACAATATTTCTCGAATCTCCAGTCCTCAGAGGAAACCGAGGATGAATGAATTGTTAATATTGTAATTCAGCGCTAACCTTACGTTAACGTTAACGTTAACAATTAAAAGTTAACATTTTAGCGTGTTATATCAATTATCTTATACAAACTGAATATGTCACACATAGGTTCAAGAAAGTCATAACATGTTAGTATACCAATAACTCCTATTATTTAACATAAACTGTAACTTATACGTTATCTTCGGTTAACAATCTTTATATAAAATAAAATTAAAAATCTTAGCAAGATAAGGTTAACTAGGGCTGAGAAATGCATTATGCTGTGATCGTCACATATTGGAACGCTAACCACGTTAATCGCCCAACTCTCACAAAGGAACGAGAGCAACTTTCTTCCTAAGATATTTTTAAAAGAATATATGCTTCTAGTGGACGTGATAATGAAAACAACCCGTAACGTAACGCTCAAACCTACTCGTTCTACTCCCGTCATTCGCGGTCTATCTTAACTCTTCCTTAACTCTTATTTTAGAATCTTTCACTAACAAACAGTAACGAATTGGATGATGAACGAACTGCCCGTTACAGCCGTAACAGCCGACGTCAGCCGTACCCTAACCATATATATCATGATCATCAAGATCATGGGCTGGCAGGAGTTACGAAAAAGCCGCTTCGCTTAACTAGCTAGATCTGAACAGGGGTGGTTTATTGGCTTGCTGATAAGAACATCCTTGCCAGATAAACAACCTGGCCGGGTACTTGACTTAACTATACCCAGCAATTAAACTGCCGATTAACCAGTGAGCTTAGTTAACTAATAATGAGGTCGATACTAGGAAAATATACATATAGCATGCATAATCCTGTTCAGTCGATAGATCATGAGACCCCCCGGCTCCCTCTGCACTTGACAACACTATCTAGGCACGATGAAATCTCGAGCGTAGCGAGAGCATGGGGTCTGGGGCTACGCCCCAGCCGCCGGAGGCAGTCAGGGGAGATCTGATATGCACCAGTCGGCCGGCCGGCCAGCCGGTCTATAACGTAAGGCTGTATACATAATGATAACGTCATAGATAGGGCAAGAAAGCAAAAATCCTTGTTTGGGCTGTTTGTTTGGTTTGTTTTGAGGCCAGCCTCCGTGTTACAACTGCGAGTTACTCCTGCAGCAGAAGACGTCAATAATGGCGGCGCAACAGGTTAGCAGGGCGGCTGAGGGTATTTTTTTTGTGTATTTCGTTTCCGCTTTTTCTTTCACTCCTTCCTGTCTTCTTTATCATTCGATTTAACTATTAACTATTAACGACATTGATAACAATTACAAGTTATCTGTTTGTAGTTTCTATAAAGTATTGACAAATCAATTGACTGAAAGTAATCAATTCTCGATCTTTATTTTTTTTTAAATTTGTAGATTAATATCGCAACAAACACAACAAACAAAATGTCTGCTGCTTCTCTGATTGCAATTCAAGACAAGGTCTTTGCCTTTATCAATCAAATCGATAACGTAAGTAAGAAGTGATCATTCAATTCTATATGAAATAGAATGAACTTGATCTTATTGTTGGCCCGTTTGTCCTGGTGGCGGAGCCGGCTGTATGGTAACGGAGTAGATAAAGATGGCAGAAGAAGAAATTCCAAGTTTTAATCCAGGGCTGTTTCTAGGGACAAACCTAAGAAATTTAGAGTTTTAGTCAGAATCATTGAAGGCCTAAGGTTTTGCTGTTATCACAGGATTCTAACTGATGATAGGAACTTGAGAAATACCCTACTCTTAAGAGTATCGAGGCTCAGACTGGTCTTCCCAAAGCTTATGGTGTTCTTGGAGGGTTGAGTATTTATTTCGTATTAATCTTCATTAATGTTGCTGGGTGAGTACATCTAATAATGTGATGACGACTGGAATTAGGGACCATGTAGTTGAAGGCTCGAGATAGGCGTCTTGGGCTACGCCCTAGCCGTCGGAGTCTAACGAGGTATAACGGCTGCAGTTTACTAATCTTTTTCTAGAATTGGTCAGTTACTTGCTAATTTTGCTACCTTAGTTGTCCCTGGATATTATTCCTTATTGGCACTTGAAAGCAAAACTACTGCTGATGATGTTCATTATTTGACATATTGGGTTGTTTTTGCTGCCTTCAGTGTGGTAGAATTCTGGTCCAAGACTATTCTTTACTGGGTCCCTTTTTATTGGCTCTTTAAGACCATTTTTTTCCTTTATCTTGGTCTTCCACAATATAATGGTGCTCGTTGGGTTTATAGCACTATTATTCGTCCCGTTTCTGTTAAATTTTTAGGCATTTCTGGAGGTTCTTCTTCTTCTTTGAAGGAGAAGGTTGCTGCTGCTGCTCAAGTTGCTGAGCAACATGAGGGCCATTCGACTGGTGTTGATTTGTAAATGATAAATTGACATGAAAGTTGAAAGCGATGATGAGAGTTTTGATGTTGGGTTGGTGAAGGTGTTGATGAATGTTGATGAATGTTGATGAGAGTTTGGATGAAGGGGTTGATGAATGTTGATGAGGGTTTGGATGAAGGTGTTGATGAATGTTGATGATGGTTTGGATGAAGGTGTCAGATGTTGATCAATATCGATATTGTTGTTGCCGATTTGAAAAGAACAAATTCATAATTAGGATTTTAAGATGTTGCTTCTACGAGTTGAAAGTTCTTTCTATATTTTCTGTATTGCTCTCTACCAAGAATGTGTTATTATTAGTTCATAGAATAAACAAGCTGAATTATTGCAGAATACACCTGAGCTGCTAGGTCCCCAGACAGAATTCCTGGTACTATTCACTATACCACCAGTCATTTGAATTAACAGAATAGGGCCAGCTCTCGAATCTACATCACGTGATAAAGGGTTAGGATTTATTTGAAATATAACGGAAAGGGCAAGGAATTTCAAATTTCAATCGAAATTACCTTTCGACCAGCCAAAGGGAGACCTCAGGAAGAAAAAGACTGGAGATTAGTGATTTGAATCGTTTAAGGTATCAAAAGATGATTCGTTCAAGGATATTAATGCCCGGTCTACGTTTGCGTCGCCTGGATCATTCTTCTCTCCTGGTTGACCGGATGACTCGCTGTATCCAACGACGTGGATATGCTGATGAAAAAAAACCAGTTCCTCAGGGTGCTAAAGTTGAGATTCAACATTTGGGAATTGCGACAGGTAAGTAGAGAGTCGCAATGGAAGTGATGAAATTTTGGGACTATTGACGGTGGTATCTCTTCCTTTTTCTACCTTAGCAGAAGGCCTAGTTTTTTTAACCAGGATCCTGAGAACAGAAATGGGACCTAGTTTTTTGCCCGTGTTATGCTAACGTTAATAGATGTTTATATTCACCCATCTCGTCGAAATCTCCCATCTGTAATAACACATCCAATTCTTCGAGCTAAAGGAGTATGGCGAAGATTCCTGGCATTATTCCAGAATACCGCCATGGTAGCCCAATTCCGTCTTAAATCAAAGATAACTCCACGATTTATGGAATGGAAGAATTTAGCGTTGGAAAACTATGTGGCTGTTAATAAAGCTTTTGCCTCTAATAAGCTTGATTCTATCCAAGATACTATGAGTATTTGGGTTTATGAATCTCTCAAACAAAGATTGAAAACTATCCCACCAGGGACTAAACTCGAGTGGAAACTGGTTAAGTTTAATTCTGTACCTCGGATTATGGCTCTCCAGCCCATGATGTTGCCTGACGCCCCATTAACTCATGTTCAGGTTATTTATCGAATTGAATCAAGGCAGCGATTAGTTAAAGTTGCTAAGGGGTCTGAAAAGGCAGACTCTGTGGAAAGGGATGTCACAGATTATGTAGGATATATTTTCGATGCCAGTAAGATTCCTGCAACTGTTGTTATGTCAGGAACTGTTTTTGAAAGTAAGTAGAGTAAAACGGATACGCTGATATCCTGAGCTATAAACTAACTTATATAGCTCCATTGACTGAACCTCGTCCAGATATTACGAGCCAGGATAATGAAGGCAGAATGATTCAATCTATGAAAGAAAAGGGTGATATATTTAGAACTCCACCCACGTCAAAAGCATGAAACCAAGCATTAGACACCAATTGTAAATACATCTTTGTATATATTAATATCTATGACATTTTGATTTGATCACTTTCTTCAACAACTGACTGAGAATTTCACATTAAACTGTGAACGATACTTTTGTTGAATTCTACCTTAGTCGACCGGTGCGTTCTCAGTTCTAGACGTTAATTTTGTGCGCCTGTCCCGGCGGAAGCTCTTATCCGAAATTTTCTTACCAGCTGGAGTGGCGACTTTTAGAGCCAAGCGAGAGGATTGGACCTTCAAGCGGCGGAACTGGTGCTCCGCTTTTACTAGTCACTCACATCCCAGTTCTTTCTATATACGTCAAACCAAGAGCCTAGGCCGGTTCGTGATGTGACATCAGATATCAGAATGTAGGTCCAGCCGTGCGGCGTTAATTGGTCGCCGGATAAACTTTAAATCTAATCTATCTCTCGTGGAATAATTAGTTGGGGTTTTGAATCTTTTGATATACTCTTCTAATGGTTATGACGAAATACTCGCAGAACGCATTTGGTTCTCAAAAAGCTATTAGTTCATAAAATTAGAGGACAAGTTGATAAACTTGAAGTTCAAAGAACATCAACTTCCGCCACAAAAGTTACATCAAGGATATGAAAAACTGATATACCGAGTGTCCCGCTCGTCCTTGTTGCCCGTAGAAGCAGAGCCTCTTTCGGAAACTTAATTCGGGGCAGGATCATACGTGGGGAGTGGCTAACTGGAGAGGGGTTCCAAGACGGATCGGCACAATGAAAAGGAGTGACTCACTTTTCTCATTCGCCCCGGGGTGATCATTCCGCAAAAAGTTATATTCTTAGTTTTTAAGCTTTCCTATTCTTATTCAACCGATCGGATCTGAATATGATCAAAAGCACGGTCCGAAATTTTTTTTTTTTTTTTTTTTTTTTCTTCACTGTATATTATTCCATATATATGATTACGTAAACAAAAATAATTAATCTTTATATGTCCCAACGACCAATCGTAGGCACTTTATGCACCCCATTGAATCGACAATCAGATAACTAATACCAGGCAACAAAACAGGAGAAACCCCGAAGGATAAAAACTCCCAAAACAATAAAACGAAGACCCAGCGGATCCCCAGCCACATGGCCTAGCCCCGAACTAGGCTAAACTGAATGTTAGGGAACATCGCGAAGCCTACGATGGAATTTAAGATAATGCTCATGCAGGCCCGAGATAGCGGCCTGGACAAAACGGAGCATGATGGGGAGCTCAATGCTCGGAGTTGAGAAAATGATGTGTCGCCTCCAACTGATGGCTATTGAACGGGAAGCTTTCCACAAACGTCAGACAGATCCAATTACTCTGGCAAAATGGGAGATGGGGTGCTCTTGCTATTCGGGCCAGAGTTCCTCCTCAGGCCTGCGGTCACCAATCTCAGTCTCTTCGAATCCGTGTTCAAACGAACCGAGCGCGTAGCTTTATTGCCGGGCTCAGACAAACTCCTGAATCTGACCCCCAAGGAACTATTGGCAATTGCTACTAGCTTCTGCCAGGATCTCTAATGCCGCCGGGCAATCGCCTCAGCAAATGTGGCTTCTCTGGTGGCGACAATTCCCGCTTGCCAAAAGCTCACCCCAGCTGAGCAGATTGCACTGGATGAACCTCTAATACTTGAGGAACTGACTCGTGCAGCGGTCATTGGCCGCCTTCTCGGGCAGAGTGACCGAGATGAAGGCTGCAGTAGGAGGGGCGTCGAGATTTCCCCGGGCGCCGAAAAGAAACTGATGACTGTCGGGCTCACCAGCCGTATCAAAGGGTGCGGTTGCAAAAGTCACGTGGTGGTGAAAGATGGTACCGTAGGAGGAGTACGTGTCCTGAGCCCATGCTGGGAGAGTGCGGTTTAGCAGATCCGGATGAAAAGGAATCCGATAGGTCGCCGTGCCGCGAGATAACAAAGAAGCAGAAAGACTGAAGCAGTGAACATCGCCATAGCTGGGGAGTTTGACCGGGAACCAAGTAGCGAGTTGAGCAGCCGAAGTGCCCTCGATACCAGTGAGCAGGAGTAGGTTGGTTTGTTGAGTTTCGGGAGGGAGAGGAAAGCATTCGGATTCTTCTCGGGTGCTTTCTTGTAAAAAGCAGAGGCAAGCTCACACACAAAACGCTTCCCTTCGTCGTCCGAGAGTTTCTGGTGACCAATATCCAGGAGGAGCTGGGTATCGGGGTTGAAATTGGCAAAGATAGAGCGAGGTTCTTTCTGTTTAGGCATAGTGAGACGAGCGTAGCTCAACGGAGAGATGACTGGGACTCCACCGCCCTTGGCGGCTGGAGAGCCCTTGGGGGGACTTTTGGTAGGCAACAGAGGAAACTCCTCACCCGAGGATGAGGAAGACATAGTGATGAAGGTTGTAAAATGGATGAAGGTTGTAAAATGGATGAAGGTTGTAAAATGGATGAAGGTTGTAAAATGGATGAAGGTTGTAAAATGGATGAAGGTTGTAAAATGGATAAAGGTTCTTAAAATGGATGAAGGTTCTTAAAATGGATGAAGGTTCTTAATGATATTTCCCCGCGAGCGAATTGCTAGTTTTATGAATCTTAACGCATGCGATGAGGTTGAGCCTGACGCGGCTCAACTCAGGGGGTTGCGGAGATTATTCAGCCAACTAACCGCCAGACTCTTCTATTACGTCTCTTTCTGGTGGATAGATTAGGGGGAGGGAGGTTAAATTTGATATGAATTTTCAAATATAAAAGGGAAAAAGTTCCTCGATTGGTTTTATGAATTCTATCTTTTCTCCTCACTGTCTTACGTGCCTAATCGATTCTCATCTTACTTAAGAACTTCTACTACTACTACTACTACTACTACTACTACTACTACTACTACTACTACTACTACTACTACTTAGCTACTACCTCGTTAATATCTCACTATAAAGGCCCTACTTCTTTTGTATTCTGCCGGCTCTCATGCCGAAGATGAACCTAAGCTTCTTGGTTTTATTGAGAATGAATTGGGTATCCATCAACGGCTCGAAGCTCAAGGCCACGAACTTGTAACAACTTCTGAAAAGGATGGAGAAAACTCTGAACTTGAAACATATTGTTGATGCCGAAATTGTTATCACTACTCCTTTCCATCCTGGATATATCACTAGAGAACGTATTGCTAAGGCCAGAAATCTTAAGATTTGTATAACAGCTGGTGTTGGTTCTGATCATGTTGATCTCGCTGCTGCTAATGAACGTAAAATTGCGGTTATTGAGGTTACTGGATCCAATGTTACTTCAGTTGCTGAACATGTAGTTATGACTATGCTTGTTTTGGTTAGAAACTTTGTTCCTGCCCCATGAACAAATCGTTAATGGTCAATGGGATGTTGCTGGTGTAGGCCAAAGGTGCTTATTATATTGAAGGTAAAGTTATCGCTACAGTAGGAATTGGTCGTATTGGAAAACGTGTTCTTCAACGTGTCAAGGCTTTTGAACCTAAGGATCGTTTTTTATTTTGATTATCAACCTCTATCTGCTGAAGAAGAAAGGGCTATTGGTTGCAGAAAAATTGAAAAGCTTGAAGACATGCTTGCTCAAGCTGATATTGTTACTATCAACTGTTCTCTTCATGAATCTACTAAGGGATTCTTCAATAAAGACCTTATCTCCAAAACGAAGAGAGGTGCTTGGTTAGTTAACACTGCTCGTGGTGCTATTTGTGTTGAACAGGATGTTGCAGATGCAGTTAAGTCTGGTCAACTCCGTGGTTATGGTGGTGATGTCTGGAATCTTCAACCCGCTGGTGATGATCACCCTTGGAGATCTATGTTTAACAAATATGGTGCTGGTAATGCCATGACTCCTCATATGTCTGGTACTTCTCTTGATGCTCAGATCAGATATGGTGAAGGTACCAAGAACATATTGGAATCTTATTTGACTGGAAAGTTTGATTATCGTCCTCAAGATGTCATTGTTATTGATGGTCATTACGGAACTAGATCTTATGGTGATGATAAGAAATAGTGATATAAAGAAACATCATTATATTGTATTATATTGTATTAAAGTCCATATATGTATATAGTTGTATTTTAACCAAATAGAATTTTATTTAGAAAATATCTTTCTCCGTCCTTGACTATGAGGACCCCTGCGTCACGAGTTATGTCATTACATGTAAATAGGGCAGATCGTCCTCGTCCCTGTCGATCGTTCTGCTTTTCGGTTGCATGCAGTAAAGAGATAGATAGAAGCTTTAAAACCGAATTGAATGGTTTTCTTTAGAACAGATTCGGTCTTGTAAGCTTTGGAACTTGTTTCTTAACCGTCCCCGTTAGCAGAGGCTGCTCGGTACAGTTCGGTACAATCAACTGTTCATGTAGTTACAACCTGATAGGGCTAGAAGCATAGCAGGGGTTTTCCCAGTGAAGTGTATGTCTTATTAAGCAAAACATAAGGGCTTCAATACAGAGCACCCATGTAATTTTAAATTGGCTTATATCTACATAGACAATAAATAAATTGAAACCATTCTAAAGTTTCGCTCAGAACCTTAGTTGGTGGTCTTAACCTTGCTTTCCCTTAATTTTAGTCTTATCTAATGCTGTCCTCACATATATTTAAATTAAGATTAACGTTATAGCTGCATAATCTACATTAAAAATAAGCCGAAGTTTATGCTGTCAACAGAATCAGAATTACCAACCGGAATTGTCTCCAAAACGCTCTGAAACATCTACCACGCGCCCTCAGACATAATCACATGATTTGAACCCTGGATCGACTCTCATCTATAACCTTAATATTTAATAGTTTTAAGGTTATGTCTTGAACTTCATCACTCTCTCTTTCTTTCCCAAAAGGCCCTATTATTTTCTTTTCTTTCTTTCAAATAATAATTCTTTCATACCATTCTCTTTGATTTTTTTAATTTCAGTCCAGTCTTAGGATCCAGTACAACGAAATGATTGACTCTAATGATAAACACGTATATCCGTTTTCCCTCGTGGATATCAATTCACCAGTTGCTAATAGAGATAATCTTGTGAATCATTCCACAGTTACTCCAGGAGAAAATTTTAGTGTATCACCAACAGATGATGAGATCCATGATAATTCCATTGGCGGTGGTAGTGGTGGGAGTAGCGCTGGAATAACAATAAATAAAGGAAACCTTTCATCTGTTAATAATAGTCCTGGTCTAGGCCATAATAAACCTAATAATGAAATTCCTATAGCCATGATTACTGAAACAACCGCATCTTTAGATAGTTCGACCCATCATCCTAATACTACATCTCTTAGTACTTCGTTACCTTCAGTATCGCCAACTATTCCCACAGCAACCGTCACGCCAGCAATCCCTACCAGTGTAGCAGCTTCCAAATCAACTTTAGAAAGATACCGACGATTGATTAAACCAAGTATTGATGAAAATCTAATCTCCAGATTGCCTGAACAAAGGTAAGTTGAGTAATCTTTACCTATGAAATTTGGAGCTGCCTAAAACCCGTTCTCACGCTTCGATTGGGGTTCTATCCTGGACACTGCCCAAAAATCCATAGTCTGTTGTCGTCATACTTATGTTATCAGCAGTAGGATAATCCTAAGACAATCGATGGGGGACGAGCGGGCGTAGATCAGGACGGTAGCTAGTTCGGGAATTTTACTAACCGACAGAAAGGATATTGTTGCCAGAAAAGGAGCTGTATTCAGCTTAATGGTTGCAGGTGAACTTGGACTTGGTAAGTAATGATACGACTGTTTTGGTATTTTATTCTCTGAGCACTGGTTGGAGCATAACAAAATATTCCAAGTTGCTCAGGACGTTTCAGGACATTTCAGGACATTTCAGAAGGTCTCGGACAGGGCCCAAGCCTACTGCGTCATGTCGTAATGGACCCAGACCTCACCTTGAAGGTTTGATTTATACTCATCTCTAACCATTACTTTCTTGCTAGGTAAAACAACATTTGTCAATACACTCTTCAGTGATAAGTTCAAGGAAACAACTGAAGATCATAATCCTATACGATCAATTCTTCATCAGGATCTTCAGAAAGATCTTCAACAGGAAACTTCATCTCCTCTGATTCAGCTCTCCCAGGAAAGTGGTACCGGTGCTGGTGGTGATACCTCAGCCATTAGTATTACTATGCCTATTGACAATACTCAACGTGAGAACCCTTCTTTATCTTCATTCTCTCATGGATTGTACGATAAAACAACCAAGATTGACATTCGTGAAGCAGAATATGAAGAAAACGGATTTCATGTCAAATTCACAGTTATTGATACACCTGGATTTGGTGATTTCACAAACAACAACTTTGCCTGGGTTCCTATTATTAATTATATTGATGAACAGCATCGAATGTATATGCTCCAAGAAGAGCAACCAGACCGATCTAACATCACAGACACTCGAGTTCATACTTGCCTTTACTTTGTTCGACCCTCAGGTCACGGTCTTTTACCATTGGATATTCATGTTATGAAAGAACTTTCCCAACGGGTAAATTTGATTCCAATCATATCTAAAGCTGATTCATTTACCCCAAATGAAACTCGTCTATTCAAGGAAAGAATTCGTGATGCAATTCGAGAGAATAAAATCCAAATTTATAAGCCAAATGATGGGCGATCTCGTGATAAAATCAATGAAGATCCTACGACTGCCGCTAGTGGAAATTCGGGAGATCCAACTGCAACATCATCAGGGGTTACAGCAGCAACAGCTGTCACATCGCCAGTACCATCATCTGAGAATGGTGGTGGAAACAACCACCATGGTGGAAACAACCACCATGGTGGAGAAAAAATTGGATATCTCGGAGAAGAAAATCCCCAACACAAATCTGCCTCGTCATCATCTTCATCAAGAGCTGTAGATGAAATGTATGATGATGATTACGACTGGGAAAATGATATGCCGTTTGCAATTATAAGTACAGAAGATATTGTGAGTTTAGAGAATGATCGAAAGGTCCGGGGTAGAGCATATCGATGGGGAGTAGCTGAGGTTGATAACGAAAAACATTGTGATTTTGTTAAGCTTCGTAAAGTTCTAATGTCTAAGTACATGTTTGACCTAATCGATAAAACGGTCGAGAGTCATTACAATAAATATCGTGAATCCATGATGGCTCATAGAATCCAATTAGCAAAAAGAAGTGGAATGCCAGTTAATGAAGGAGGCGGTACTGAAGCCCTAAGAGCCATATCTCAATTTGGTTTTGGATATCTTGAAAAAGATCTACGTGAGCATGATCCCATTTTCACGGATGGTAAGGCCAAAGTTGAAGCTCGATTTGAAGCAGTAGTAGGATTTCAGGAGGAGAAGTTCTCCAAATGGTGGGCTGAACTTACAGAGAAACAAAAGCAATTGAATGGCGAACTTTTGACATTAAAGGAAGAGTAAGTATCAATAATATTTTGGATGATAGTCAAGGTCAGGGTGATTGTAGGTTTTCTTCTCCAAACGTGCTGGTCCAAATTGGAGCCTACAGCAACTACAGCAACCACCTAGCTCTCACTACAATCGAGGTTCAATTGGATAATATACTCGTCGAAAGTAGGGAGAACTGCGGGGTTCCACATTCAGTTGATAATGCCGGCAGGGGGCCGGCCGTTGCCGACCTTAGCAAAATGCCCCAGACCCAATTTGTTCAGGGCCTTTTGTCCTTCTACCCGACCCCATTGACCCTGTGCTGCCTCAGATCTGTAGAGCTAGGGGTCCGGGGTCAAGCCCCAGTTGCTGGATTACCGAAAGTTGCTGGATTTGCAAACTAACGAAAGTAGAATTCGACGACAAGCAGGTGATATTGGTAACGAGAGTGCAAATATCGAATTAAGTATTGATGAGCGTGAAGATGCCAAACTTTTTAAATCGGGAAGATACTCAACTAGAAGATAATATCTAAGATATGAAAATTCTCAATGAACACGTGTTGATGGTCCACTCCAATTTCCAATTTCATTTTTTTAATCAAATTTTTTTAATCTTTCTCCAGTGATGAGAACTTATTCTTTATTTCCAATGGTTTTTTCTATATTAATATTACTATTGTCTGGCTTCCATGTGTATGTCTAATCCACATATAATGAATACAACAAATGATTGCTAACAATGGATTCAAATCATCTCTTTAGACAGTCCTAGGGGTACAGGGATGCCCCCCTAGAAACAGGTTCCTAGATGCCGGAGTCAGAAAAGGAGTCCGAAATTGAAGAATCAATATTATAAGACGTCCATTATTGTAACTCAACATACAAAACTATGAAAATAATTGATCAAAGTAGGCTGTATACATATGTGATGTGCTATTCTAGTCGAGGTCTAAGTCGTGAATTCCAATATTTTCTGTATACGTTCAACCCAAAGTTCAACATAACGTTAAGTTAACCTCGACCGAAGTCAGCCATGACTGCCTTCAATGGATAGAGGGCGACAAAATCCCAATAAAAAAAGAGAGATATTCTGGAAAGGTTTGGTCCTCTCGTTTCTGATTTGGGCTCAGCCTGAGCTATCCGTATTCTTCGGGTCATAAGAAGACTTCGACTTAAACCTAGCACCGTACTCGTCGGAAACATTTAATCAAATGTGAAAACTTCCTGAGAGACACTAGTCACGTACGTACGTTATTAGACACTTGTCATGTTAACCCGGGAAAAGTATGGTCCAGGTAACATAGATCTTATATCTGCGATCCCAATCTCGTACATATGCAATGCACAATTGAAAGAAAAAAATAACGGTTAACACCAGTTTTCATCATGATTGAACGTAAGGTAAAGTAAAAAACTTATTGACTATTAAATAACTATCTCTATTTCGAGAATAATGCAGTAGGAATTTATAAATCGAATTATAATTTTATTACACCGCACCACTTTTAAGTTAGTTAACGTTAACGGTTAACGTTAACGTTAACTTAACCACAGCATACATGATGCGCGCTCACACAGGGCTTGCTATTTGAGCATAGAAGGTTTGACGCAGGGGAATGAAAACGAATATAAGCTTATGTATGTGTCAGCGCTATTTTATTCTTTCTGAACTGCTTATCTCCGAACTTAATTGACAACGTAAAGCCAAAGTTAAAGTTTTAGATTAATCATAACTTATGCGGTAGAGCTCTGGATTTGGGTTAACGTTAGGATTCTTTTACATAAGTCTCGGAGATTGAGAAATAGGACAGACAGGCCAAAAGATAGGAATGTTGATTAACCACAAAATATTTGGTCAAGAATGTGGCAATGTGGAATTGACATTTGATGTAACTTAACAGTTAAAGCTAGTCGGACTAACTGTTAAGTTTTTTTTACCTCTGGCTCATAAGTTTGAGCGATGGCTTGTAGTTCCAGACGCCGACACTCGTTAACGAACGTACGTTCGAGATCTAGATCGATCGCGATCGATCGATCGATAGATAGATAGATCTGTGCCTTCTACGGCTGAGTGCCTCCAAGGCTCGACTCGACCTCTACCTCTGGTGCTTGGTCTCGTCTCAGTTGGCGGTAAGGTAGAGCTTCTCGAGAAACCGCCGGAGCTAAAACTTAGGTTAACTGAACCGTGATTTTTCGGAAATCTGCAGTCATTACTGAGTGAGACGTGACTCGTGTCAGTCGTGTGTGCAGGAGAGGAAGCAAATATGAATAGGACTTATAGTAGACAAAAAAAAAATACGAAGAGTTGGCCGACTGAAGCGAGCCCGGAATTGAAGAGACAAAATGGAGAAAAAGGAAGCAGATACACAAATAGAGTCAGAACCAGAAATAAATACCTATAGATTAGACAAAGGCCGATAAGAACCAGAGATACCATCTAGGTGACTCGTCATCCTCTATGACCTAGATCCCGTTCCGTCTCTGGCATCTCTGGCTGTTCCGACTGCGGGCAAAGCGCATTCTGCCCCAGATCCTGTTCTCTCTGGCTGAACGTAGCAACTAAAAAAAAAGTTTTTAATAGCTGAGGGAGGAGGCATTTACGTAATACGCGGGGTACTTAGAAGAAAATTTGATCAGATGCGGTTAAGCCAGGCTGTGATCCGGAAACCGATATATTTGAAACATCAATTAAACAAAAACGCGTGATTGAAGGAAGCTGGCGCCCTAGAACAGAAATCGGAAGAAAGGAGAGAGAAGAAAAGAAAACACGAATAGGAACATATAAACAAATAAACAATTGTTTATTTAAATTAAACTCGGATGTAGATGAAATGAGGATAAAAAGAGACGGGAGAATAGAAAAGAGCTAGTCAGGAAGAGAAAGGAACTGTAGTAGAAATAGTTTAACTTTTACGTTTGTAAATCTTGTTCAAGACGGGGCCCGAACCTCAGACGACGATGATCCGATTTTGCATAACTAGAACAACCTGTTAAACTTAAGAACTTCGATAAAGCCTAATGTGTACATTCAGCCAACTGAAAACTATATGTAGTTTAAAACCGCGAACCTAGTTCTCGTTAATAAAGTGCTAATTATATTCACGCTGGTCCGTCCGGTCCAGACGCCTAGTTCTCGCTATGGCCAACAGGTCAAGTACACTTCGTTTGAGATATATGAAGAAATTAATGATAATAATACCTCTAATCGAAATTGATCCATTTATGATTGGAAAGGAAAAACTTTTCCTTCCTATTATTTTTTATTATTTATTATTTTATTTATTTTGTTTTTCTCCGATTGTTTGGTTAAAAAAATTGTCCGGAGTTAGGTACTCTCTCACCAAAAAACTTCTCAACTAAGCTAAAACAAAAAAGTAACAACACCCATTTAATTTGAATGATCAATTGAGAAAAATAGTCCAGAGAATGATATAATATTGATGTTATTTGCATCAGTTGAGTTTTAGAGGAGATGAGTAAATCGCGTTTGGAATCAAACTACCCCGAGCTGAGCCCAGTTAGGCCCAGTTTAATCTCTGGCAACTGGATAAAGCCCCAAACCCCGTTGTAGCCTAGATTGTTGGGAGATATATATATAGATAGGTGGCGGCTGGAAATTTGTTCGTCAAGGTGCTTGGTTCATGATTGTTAGTAATTTCTTAAACGATTACAGAAATGATCAGTGTACATGTATAGCGTGTTTTTTTATTTTATTTTTCCTCCAGAAAACACACGCCGGTATAAAAATTTTGTGTGGGTCCCTTATGCATAGATCTAGCGTTAATAAAAACCCCTTTCTATATTGTATTCTCTAAAGAGAGACAGACGGATCGGGGGAGAGGAGAGATGGAATGGCCCGAATGGGAGGAGTAAAAGGTGATGTGAATAAAACTAATATTTGGCGATAGATTTATTTTCATTTATTAAGAACCTGAAGATATGATTATGACCTGGATCACTCTTGTGTTGGCCGGATATTGACTTATCTATGCTCACACAGATCGGTTATAAAATCAAACATTTCAAATAGTTTAACAGTCGGAACATATATTTTACTTCACATACGGCATTTATGCATTCTGAGTGAAAATCCCGTCGTTGGCATCCTTGCTCGGAGTAAAACAGGTTTGGGGTCAACTTCCCCCACTCTAAACAGGTTCGATTAATTAAGTGGAGCAAGCGGTGGCCTGAGCAGAAAATAAACCATCCCAACTCAAACAACAATGTCGGACGACACAGCCTACCCGTATTTTTGCCTCTCGCTACGGTCGAGATCTAGTGCCTCCTTCAGGCTAAGCCACTAGCGATCTTTGGAGTATTCGGTATACCGAGTTCGGAGCTAATGCCCAGCCTGAAGATCGATTCAAAGAAGATCGAACAAATTTATTTGACAGAATTAATTTATTCCATAGACTGATAAAACGAATGGAACAAAATAGATACACAAAATGTGATTATTTTCTCTTATCTTTAAATGATTCATACATACGTATTAGATGACCGACATTTTAAACATGCATTCGAAGGTAATTTACTGTATCGAGATGTAGGTTGTTTTTTTTTTAAATAGCCTGGTTCCTGTTTAAATGGACCCCGTTGAGGCTGAGAGGATTGGGTTCCTGTCTCACATCCCACTTCCCCAGACTTTGCTCACTTCACTCAGTTCGTTGGTATGATAACGTTCTGGGGGGGCGCTTCGGTTCTGTTAGTGGATCCATAATAATGGAGCGCGAATGTGGAGATCATGGGAAATATATCTGTTTCTGCCTCTAGATCTCTTTCAAGACTATATTATTCTCGGACGTGAAATAACTAACAATTTGGTGAAGGAAAAAACGAGACGAGGGGAAAGGAGGCCTTTTTGGAGGCTTTGAAGAGAAGAAGCTCAGTTCAGTTCGGCCAACTTAAAGAGTAGATTTTAAATTCCAATATAATTGCTTTTTGTAATTTCCGTATTAATTCGATCTGTCTTAACTGTGTGAGCCCTAACTAAGATCGAATATTTTACTATTATAGCAGACCACATCAGACGAGCACTATATATCATTAAATATTTATTATCTTTAGAACCACCAAACTCTCTCCAACCACCGGAGGAGGAATAACGTTAAAATGAAAGATTCAATATCGGCTGGTTACTGAGATTATTCTAATATCAGTCTGTATGCTACAATTACATAATTTCTTTTATTGTTTTATTTTTTTCGCAGCTAAGGATAAAACAATAAATTATAGAGCCGCAGTTTTCTTATTATTTTCATCAAAATAACCCTACCACCCTTATTTTTTTACCAAACTGAGTAAAAATTTGGGTCTAGGGTTGCGGCAGGGAAAATGCAGCAGGGCTCTTGGGGCCAAAGGTCGCCTAACTTAAAGTTTAAGAGGTGACAGAACGAGAGATGGTAAAGAACGAGGAATAACATAACGAAAACGAACGCGGGAACGGGAGCGGGAAAAGACTGAACTTGATGGGATAGCTTGATAGCGTATGTGAGAAAAAGAACGAGAGCACCATAACAAGAAAAAGAAAAAGAAAAAGTAAGAGTAAAAGAAAAAGAAAAAGAAAAAGAAAAAGAAAAAATAAAACAAGAAATGAAACAAAAAATGAAACAAAAAAAAGAATAATCTAAGCGACTTAAATATAGATAGATTAAAAGAAGAAAGAATGAAAGAGTAGGTATCAGGACGTTGAGAAGTGATTTGAGAATTGATTCTAGTTGTGTGGTCGATTAGTTGAGTGGTCGATTAGTTGAGTGGTCGATTGGTTGAGTGGTCGATTGGTTGAGTGGTCGATTAGTTGATTAGTTGATTAGTTGACTGTTAGTTGACTGTCTGACTAACAGAAAAACCACATCAAACAATTTAAAAACAATTTAACACATACCCGCTATCTATCTTCTGCTACATAATCTACCCACCTACTCACTTAATTTTTACTTACACACCCAACTTACTACTACTAACTACTACCAAGTTAGGCAGTTTTTTCCCGTTAAGTAGTGTGAAAGCGCGATTCTCATTTTTCTTTTATTTCATTCATCTTCATCTTCATCTTCATCTTCTAATCTCACCAGTTTCAGTTTCGGTTTATTATTTTATTGAGGATTCAATTGGTTTATTTGAGGAATTTGATTGACAACTGAAGGATTAGTAACGTACTGCTGTTATATACTACTACTGTATTACCTCTGTACTTCCACTGTTTCTACAACTACTACGTGGTGAAAAGAGTAATTCTCTTTCTTATTTATCAATTGTTCCCATAATCAATAGTTTTTTTAGATTGTTTTTTACTTTACCGAGTTACGAAGCCAACTGAAGATATCTTCCGTTCTGTTCTGTTTCTGATTTATTCAACCTAGGTTTCAAACGTTAATCTTATTCACGTCATTTAAACGAAGATTCTGAATTGAGTTTTTAAAGATCTTTCTCTACTATAATGCCAACTACTGCCTCATCAGTAGTAACTTCACTGCCTAGTTCTTCTATAGCTCCACCACAATCAACTACTACTTCTCTTCCTAATCCTACATCAATTGTCTCAACTGATTCATTACCTCCTCCTTCTCATTCTCCATATTATACAACCGGTCCTTTACCCCCTTCAAATATTTCATCTGGTTCGTCTTCACACTCTTCTTCAATTTCATCTGGTTCGTCTTCACATTCTTCTTCAATTTCATCTGCTTCAAGTGGACCAGAGCATATAATGTCATCTAATCAATACTCTACTACTACTAATGGCAAAGGTAGGGGTGGTAGAAAAAGTAAGAACAACAATCGTACTAATGATAGTAGTCGAAGTAGTAGTATTGTTGGTGGTGGTATTACTACTCCTCCTACTCCAAATATTATTAATGGTGACACTACTTCTTCAAGACCAAGAGTTACTACTACTTTATGGGATGATGAAAGTACTTTATGTTTCCAAGTTGAAGCTCGTGGAGTATGTGTTGCTCGTAGAGAAGATAATGATATGATTAATGGTACTAAGTTGTTAAATGTTGCAGGAATGACCCGTGGTCGAAGAGATGGGATTCTTAAAGCAGAGAAGGTCCGTCATGTTGTTAAGATTGGTGCTATGCATCTAAAAGGTGTATGGATTCCTTTTGAAAGAGCAATGAATTTTGCAAATAAAGAAGGAATTGCTGATATACTTTATCCATTATTTTTACCTGATATTAAAGGTCTTTTATATCAAAATGGTAGAGTGGGATTACCAGCTGGTTCAAGTTCATCATCTGAAAGTATTAATACTACGTTTAGTATTGCTAGTGGTAATAATACAAGTAGTGCAACTACTCCTAGTAGTTCTACTTATGGTACTAATAATTATAGTCATTATCAGAGTTCTCAATCTCAACCTGATGATCGTAAAGATTCACAACAATCAACTCAACCTCAACTTCCTCCTTCTTCTCAACAACCTCAACAACCTCAGCAGCAGCAACAACCTCAGCAACATCCACATCAACAACCACAACAACCACAACAACCACATCCACAACAGCCACAGCAACAACAATATTCATATTATCAATCTTATCCTGCTGAAATGTATTCTTCTCAATATTCTCAACAGCAGCCACATCCACAACTGCAACAGCCAGGAGTCGTGCAATATGCTCCAACATCTGCCAGTTCTTCTACTCCTTCAACTCAATCACCAGTTTATGAATATCCTTCTCAACAATTACCTTCCAATCAACAAGGCCCCCCTCCTCCTGCTCAATTAGTTTATAATGGATATCCTGCTTATACTTATCAAGTTCAACAACAACAGCAACATCACCACCAACAACCATATCAACAACAGGTTCATGATTCTTCTGCTTCATCTTCTTCCTATCAATCAGATTATTATTCAAAACAGCAGGGTAATGTTGCTGCTACTGTTGCTCAACAGGGTGCTACTGCTGCTACTACCAATAGTCCATATGGCTTACCACCTCAACCATCATATTCTACTTATTATGGATCTCCAGCTATTACTCAAGCATCTATTTCCCCATCTACTCGTGGTAATTATAGACCTGCTGCTGTCCCCGGTACTCTTCCTCCTCCATCTGTATTATCCGGCTCCACTGATTCTTAAAATATAATTCACTTGTTTATTTCCAAAAAAAAAAAAAAAAAAAAAAAGAAAAAAAAATTAGAGATGATGATAAATAATGACTGATTATATGGCAAAAAAATCTTCTACCAGTTTTTTGCCTGTATTATAAAACAAAATGTTATAAACTCCTTATACTACCCGTTCCGTCTGAACCAATATTCTTGTGCTTTATATTATATTATATTCCTTGCTTTTTATGTCTAGTGTTATTCTTTGTTACTTTTATTAGCTATTTTAAATGTTGTTTGTTTATTGATGTTGTTAGTGTTCTCGTTATTTGTTAATGAAATTTCTTTATCTTCCTAGACCCAGTACGTTGGTTTGCTCGGGATCGATAACCATAGGTGATTACAGCTTATTATAGACTATAGCTGACTTAGATGACTTAGATGACCATAGCTGACTTAGATGACCATAGCTGACTTAGATGACCGTAGCTGACTTAGATGACCGTAGCTGACTTGGATGACCATAGGTGGCTTAGATGACCATAACTGTCATAGATGACCATAGCTGACCATAGATGACCATAAATGACTTAGATGACTTGGATGACTTGGATGACTTGGATGACTTGTATGACTTGGATGACCACGGGTGACGGGTGACAGGCGACCAGCTCCTCTGTCGACGAGGTTATATAACATCAGTCAACCGGCTAGTTGCTTGTTCCTTGCAGTTGCAAAATGTAGGTATATGTAAGATCTCTAACTTTAATCATTAAGGTTAAACGTCAAACTATAAAACCTGAATTAGCTACATCCTGCACTTAGTCTCAGCGCCTGCATATTGTGATGATTTTACGATACCAGAACGGTTAGAAGTTATCGGTAAAACAGTTATAGAGAATAGCCGTACGACTTCGCGGGATGCACACCTGCAAAAGAAATTTCAGGGGTACAGAACGTCTTAACTAGACGGGGTAGCCCCGACCGCCGGAGGCATAACCCTCAACCGTCGGAGGCAATACAGGCACAGCGGGCATAAACCCAATACAATATGTAAATCAAATCTCCAAAATCATTCATTATCTACCTCTCCAGCTGTCAGAGGACTGACTGAAAAGTACTGTTCTAAACGATTGTATCCGGCATCTCTATTCCCATGCAATTCTCCAGCTAAGACAAAGATAGGGGTGGGGCGACAGTGGCCCAGCCAAATTTCTAAATAATTGTATATTCATATTCATATATATATATATATTCATCATTATTACTTCTGACTCATGATATCAACATAACGACTGCGAGCATTCCGCTTAGCTGATTTACGACCAGTTGTTGGTGCATTAGCAAGCAAATCATCTAGCCCACCAGTTCCACTTAAACCTGTTTTCCTCACATCTGTAGTAGATGTAGATGCCGAGGCAGATGACGTGGGCGGTGGTGGACCAGATGATGATGAACCTCCACCTGGGCGAATAGGAGCCGAAGCGGCTCTATCACCCAACTCACCCAACTGGGCTGACACTGGTGGTGTACCAGATGGTGAAGGTCCAGGTGATGAAACACTAGATGGTGTTGATGGACCTGCAGATGACAATGGCTTTGAAGATTTAGGAGGTGGGGCAGCGACAGCCGATTTAGCATTATCAAGAGGGGACTTCTTATTGATCCAACGCTTAAGATCTTTATCATAATAGAATGAGCTTTCTTCACCAAGCTTCGCCCGGATCGCCTTAGGCTGTCCATCATCTCCTTTCTTAAACCATCCTGAGAACCAACCTTTCTTTTCGCTACCATCACTAGTTTCCTTGCCCTGCTTATCATCGTTATCTTCATCGTTATCTTCATTCTGATCTTCATCTTCATCCTCATTCTTGTTAATATGCTTTTTCTTCGAATTCGCAAGACCCAGATCATCACTCTCCTCTTCTTCATTTTCTTCAGGAATAACTGGAGTGCGATATGCAACGTTACTGAAAGATGGAGCAGCAACTGCTGGTGTATAGTATGAAGCAGAGGAAGAATCTGCTCCTTGTTCAGAATAATCATCATTTCCATCATTCTCAGCAATTGGCTCCGGCTCGTATCCATATCTAGATGATTCATAACCACCCCCACTACCGTTAGATTCACCATTGAGATTTTCCTCCTCACCAACATTTTCTGATTCATCCACAGTTTCTGCACGACCATTGCCATTGCCATTGCCATTGAATTGAGGAATACCACCTCCATAAATAGCACCATAGGGATTGAATGCAGAACCAAAATCATTTGTATCACCTGAAGTATCAATTGGAGCAGCAGCAGTTGACTTAGATTTGGCCTCAGATATTGCATATCGCGAAGCAGTGGTTGACGATGCTCCAGGGCCACCATTATTATTAGGTTTTGGAGCATATGGATTATAGGCTTCTGGATTAACACGTGCGCTAGTTGGTGAAGGAGCATATGGGTTATAAACTGGTTTGGCTACTTGCGGCTGTGGCTGTGGCTGATCTTGAGACTTTGTTTGTTGTACCTCTATCTGATGTCCAGGTGACAGTAAATACTGCCGATCCAGTGGCTTTTGCTCAGGAGTATACGGGCGCGACAAAGGTTTTGAAACATTCTGAACAGTGCCTGGTCTTGAAAGCGGAGCGTATACATTATGCTCATCGCCAATAGCACTTGATGATCTACGTGATGGCAATGCATTAGGTGACATGGGTCTAGCATTACCACTACCAGATGGCAATCTCGTTAAGCTACTCAACCCAGGTGATGACACAGACAAACTCCGGAAATCATTATAATCACTGACGACATTATTATTATTGTCAGTACCATTTCCATAAATACAAGCTCCTACTGCTGCTGTTGACATATTCGAGTAAGATTGCGCACGCATAACCATGGAGTCTGTTGTTCCATTAAAAGCAGCACCACCAACAGCTTGAAATGAAGCATTGCGAGGCATAGCTGGTGGGAACGTAGCTTGCCTCTGAGCAGGTACCAGGTCATATTGCTGAGGAGAGAGATGCGGATTGTAATTGGGACTGATCTCTGCCCCCGATAAAGGTGGTTGACCATTACTAGGTGTGCTTCCCAAACGCCTAAAAATTCCTCCTTCCTCGGTACGGTCATTAGTCACAGGCGGTACATCATCACCGGCTACGAATTTGTTGAACGATTGCATCACAATCTTATCAAAATTAGGACGACCTAGCTTGCCTCCAAACCAACCGGAACCACTTGAGCTATTACGTTCTATATTCGAAACACGCTGGCTAACGAGTTCAACTGTTTCAAAGAATTTAGCGGGCAAATCTCTGGTGTTGGCCGAAGGGACCTTCGGAATAGCATCCAGAATTTTCTGAACCTCAGACGTATATCCAAAATCCGCAAGAACGAGAGCATGCTGAAGTTTGTACGGTAACAGGTGTGAAAAGTTTGGGATAATTCTAGTATCAGGAGGTGGATTAGAAATCAGAATGAACTCATAAATCTCACTCATCAAAATCGAATCAAGGTCACGGCCAAGACCAGCTGCTCCTACTCTTGCATCATCACCAACTAGTATAATACCCATCAATTCGTCAGGTGATCCAAATACTGGGAAATCAGACAAAATCATACTAAAATGTTAGTAAATAAAACCCAAGAAAAAATTAAAGAACACTGTCTTCCACAAATCCCATGCTACTTACCAAATATGAGCGGCTTCAATTAAACCATTTCGAAGTAGGAGCTTGCCCAACTCAAGAATAGCTTCAGCATCATTGGGAGACCTGTTAGATATAATCAACGACAAATAAACCTGCCAATTGCTTAAAACAGTCGAAACATCCGTTCGTTGATTCGGACCATGACTAGAACCAATAGATATACGCGGTCTCAATTCATAAATGGACTCCGCACCTGCTCCAGCAAATACTCTATAGATAAGTCCTAAACTCTGCGCATTCGATGATGGATGAGAACGAATATCTTCTCGGACAAACTCCGCCACCGCATCATTCCAATGACTTTGACCCAGTGAACTGGCAATAACTAAAGCATGACCCCATAGCTTCCTATCCAATGCAATCCTTAATGCGCCTTCTCGGTTACCTATCTCAATAGCACCAAGTATATTCCTCAGATCTTCAGAACTAAACGATGACAGCCCTATCTGATAATCGGAACTTGAGTTACGACGATGAAGGCTTTTCTTATACAAATCTGAGGCCGACGAGAAGTTCGACATATCATCTTTTTTAACTAGACGAAGTCGTGGATTTAGTAACTCTTCGATTGCTTTTAAAACCTCAGGGGATGCACGCGACACATGAGAGTCACTCTTGAGAAGGATAGCTAAAAGCTTCCACAAAATTAGTCGATATCTAGATCTTTCTGAAGCAGTAGTAGTACTAGCTTTTTGTTCATTTTCCAATTTTTCCAATTTAGCCACCTTCTCATCACACCATTTTTCCAGTTCCTTCTTTTTACCTTTAATAGCTCCTCTGTTATTAACCAGGGGTGCGGGGAATTTAACATCCAATTCGTCTATAGTCAGAATGCTGGCAGCTGGAAGAATCTTGATTTCAGTATGAGTATTACCAAATGCTATTGCCGGAGGTATTCCACAAACAACACGACGACCATTACCCCAACTAAAAATCGGGAATTGTCTCTTCAGTAACGTCTCATTGTCTACTGGAATATTAGTACTAGCTGGTCGAAAGTGTTGGGGTTGCTGCTGTTGTTGAACAGCATGGGCAACAAGAGCAGCTTGGTTTTCTAAATTGAGAGAAACAGGTTGAGATGATAGTCGAGGTTGGCCAAATATACCTGATGACGGTACTTGTTGGTATGAAGGCTGTCGCGTTGGTAGTCGATAGTGCTGCTGATGATACTGCTGCTGCTGATACTGATGCTGTTGAGACAATATGGGCTCGCTAAGGTCAATTGGTAAGTCACCGTATGTCGAGGTAAGAGGGGGAGCAGTACTCGTATGAACCATTCCTGTTAAAGCAACGCCGCTAGGTTGTGGCGGCGACAGCTGGGCTTGGAATTGAGATTGAGGTTGTTGTTGATACGACTGATAGGCATTTGCAACATTTGGAGCATAAGGATTTGCAGGTGGGTAAGCTGCTAACGCAGTTCTTGGACTATAAGGGGATCTAATGCCACCACCATAAGAAACAGAGGATGCACTTTGATTAGAACCAGCCGAATTGTTTCTAGAATGAGAATACATCGATCGAGCCTGAGATGATGAAGCTAACGGAGGGGCAGCAGAGGCAGCAAAGGGAGAATATGGATTTGGATTAGTCGAGGGCCGCGATATAGAAGCAGGTACCGCAGCTGGAGATGAAACTACTTGGCCGCCACCGGGTGGACTCCTATACTGAACATCCGGTTGGAATGGAGCATATGAACTGGTCGCAACTGCAGGCTGAACTGGCAACCCATAAGGATTGCTCTGTGGAATAACAGGAGATATGACAGGAGATAAATTGCCCACTGTGGCCGCTGCAGCAGGTGGCTGTGGCTGATGACTACTAGCCCCCAGAGGAGGTCCAAACTGCTGGCCAAATTGTTGATAAGTGGGACCTACAGGAGGTTGTCCAAGTGGAGGATGCTCATAAATTTGACTTGTCTTTCGGGACAGCGGCTTCCGATTGGGCATAGTCGGTAGATCTTCAAAGAATGACTTTCTAGGAACCACTACTTTTTGTGTTGATTCTTGGGGGGTTCCATAAACAGATGTAACCACAGGCGTCTGCTGCTGATGAAACCCTGATGCTGCGATATTTTGGAAAGACGGCATAGGTCGAATATGCTTTGGCATAATCCCACTAGGCAAGTCGAAAGCATTAGAAGTTGAGCTTCTCGTATAAGGTTTTGGTCTTTCTTCTGCCACAGCTGTTGCTTGCTGATGTTCGTATACTGATTGTGCTGGATTATATGCAGGAAAAACTGAACTAGAAGGCTGTTGTTGACCTGAAGAGTAGATCCCTGGTTGAGGAATTGTTGATTGCTTCTGTTGCAGCCCAAGTTGCGGAGCTGCTGCTAGATGCTGTTCCACAGGAACGGGTTGAAATTGTGAATGCTGAGTCATCCTTGTTGGAATTTCATCTTCATCAGGAAGAAGGTCGTCATCCTCCTCCAAAAATGCTAAAGAATTCAAATTCGCTGTCGCGCCAGGAGATGCTACTGCACCAACTGCAGCAGTATCACTAGCAATTGGGCTTTCTTTTATTTCTGGTTCCTCTGCCAAGCGTACGAATAGACTATCATCGGCTCCTCCATTACCAAAGGGATTCTCATCCTCAGCCACTTCTTCTTGATCATCCTGCTCAAGTGGATTACGGTCAAGATCAGGTGGTGCCTGTGGAGATGGTACTAGATGTGATGGCACTTTTGGAGTTATATCACTTGCCTGTGGCCCCTGTAAAGGGGCATTAGGAAGTTCGGGAGCGCCTGCAACATGCTCATGTTCTTCTTCGCCAACGCTACCAAGGCTACTGAAAAAAGGGTCATTGTCAGCAGCGGCAAATACAGAAATTACTCGTCTGTGTTCCAGATGCTTTGATCCACCTTTGAAATCTGGCAGCGGGTTTAATGAGTCATATGATTGTTCAGGCTTAGGTTGTTCATGAGCTTCATCTTGTTGCAATTGTGAAAAAAAGTCATCCTGTTCGTGGGAAATATTATCTTCAGTATGTTGTGGCACAGTGTCATCATTATCTCCTTTAGTAGCTAGGCCTTCAAAAAAGATGTTTGTGTCATCATGGCCGGTATCTTCAAAGTGAAGAGCTTCTCCACTATCAGCAAAAGACTCTCTTGTCTGCAATGATTCATCTGCCAGACGCTTAGTGGTTGCATTAGAATCCCCCTGGATGTATGACGAGTTAACAGGTTCAGTCTCTTCAAAAACAGCCTGTCGAATAGGTTCTTCTACATACTTTATTGGCTCACCCTCGTTTTCCCCTGTCACTGATTGACCAATGAGTGTTTCAACCGTTAAAGCTTTAGATTCTGTCCTTATAGGTAATGGTTGAGATTCTTCCAAGTAATGTTCCAAATGAAGTTCTAATGCTACATGTTCAGATACAGGTTCAGATGCAGGTTCAGATGCAGGTTCAGATACAGGTTCAGATACAGGTTCAGGTTGAGGTTGAGGTTCTAGATGATGTTGAGGCTGAGGCTGAGGTTCTAGATGATGTTGAGGTTCTAGCTCTAGTTCTAACTCGTCCAGAGATTCTGTCTTAGGTTCTTCCACAAGTTTTGCTTCAGCTTCTACTTCAGGTCGAGATTCTAAATCTGGTTCCTCCGCAAGTTGAGATTCTAGTTCAGGTTCTTCCAGAGGTTCTGGTTCTGCATCAAGTTCTGCCAGAGCCACAGGTGCTGTTTCAGGTTCTGGTTCAGGCTCTGCTTCAGGTAGTTCAGGTTCTGCCACGGGTCCTTCAACACGCTCTTCCACCAGTTCTTCTACAGGTTCAGGTTCCGCTTCAGGCTCTTCTACAGGCTCTATCACAGGTTCCGCCACATGCTCAACCTCAGATAGTTCAGGTTCTGCCACGGGTTCTTCAACACGCTCCTCCACTGGATCTTCTACAGGTTCAGGTTCCGCTTCAGGCTCTTCCACAGGCTCTATCACAGGTTCCGCCACATGCTCAACCTCAGCAGGTATCAAGTCGACATTTTCTTTTATTATAGGTACATCCTGAATCTCTTCATCAACCTCCTCAGTAGCAGAAAACGGCTGAGCTTTATGCTTATTCTTCTTCTTTTTGTTTTTCTTTCGTTTAGCCGATGTAGATGCAGTAGTTGAAGTTTCTGGTAATGTTGTCTCTAAAACGACTTTATCCGATCTATGGACCAAGTCCTGTTGCCGAGGTTTCAATAGAGGGTTATCATCTTGAGATGTATTTGATTTTGTAGTTGCCATTTTAGTAAGAATTACAAAGCCGAAACAACTGTAACTAAATGTTAGAAGGGATAATAAAAATTTCGACCTTGTCATATTCATCCATGAATCCACAGTTGTATATTGAAATCAACCAACTTAGCTTCGCTACGAGCAACCTAACTTACCTTAATCTCACGATTTGCTATTGAATACCTGGCCTATTACATATATATAAACCGCCTTTGTAATTGAATTTTGAAGGAGAAATGGAGTTTAAGATATATAGATATTGATATATATCTCTATAGTTGTATGGGTAAATATGGATAGATGATCAATATCGACCTAGACAGAAATCAAAAAAATGCTACTATGTTTGAATATTCAAGCTAACAAGCTAACAAGCTAACAAGCTAACAAGCTAACAAGCTAACAAGCTAACAAGCTAACAAGCTAACACGCTAACAAGCTAACAAGCTAACACGCTAACTCAACCGGAAATATATCGATATATCAATACTTTCTGATTGATTGTTTATGGTTTGGTTGCAATAGAATGAGAGAGAAGACAGATAAACAGACAGACGTTTTGCAGGCTACATCCAATAAATATAAAAGGCTAAAACGGCTAACTAGGTAAAAGCCGTGCGATAAATAACACGTTCATGGCCTAAAAAAACGATCATTAAATCGAGGTTTAGTGGGGAAGTTAATGCTTAGATACTAGATTATTATAAAATAAGTAAATTGTTTTAAAGAGGTGAGGAGTGCAAAAATAAGACCCACTCCTTAGGAGCGTTAGCACTTCCAACAAACTGAACAGCCCATAACTTACTTATGACAAGTTCAGACCCTATGCACAGCTTACTTGATTCTTAAAAAGTCCCAGACGATACTCACAACATGTCAAGTCTTAGATCCCGTGCTTGAAAATTCATAACGTTACTGAATTCTTTGGCCACTCGGCGTAACAAACAAGCAAGTCGGTAGAGTTAAAGTGATGAGACCACGATCACTCAGATATTCCTGCTGTTTACCTCGATGATAGATGCACACCTAATAATCTCCCAGCTGTTTGCAACCACAGGCACAGGAGGCATCTGTCAGAACACCCTTTTCTATTTGAGTGGAAACTCCTCCTAATAGTCTATAGACAGATTAGGGATATTTGCATTATCAAAACCCTCAGATTGACAGGACTGACAGTCCATGCACCGTCCACTACATCCGCCTGATTAAAGGCTATTCCTAGCTAGGAAGCAACTGTTAGTAGCAGTTGACTAATTCAGGGGGTATGTAATGGCCCTCCTTTCCCATCCGACACGGGCTAATGCATCCCGGTAAGGGTAAATCACGTTTTGATCTTAGCGTGTTAATTAATTAATTTTTTTTTCAGATGCTCCGTCTGACAGTTCCACGGGATCTCGTATCCATTTCATCCCGTTCAGCTACGAAGTGGAGGTCTACGAAGGTTAAGAGTTATATCTGAAGAGCTGCTATATTGGTATTGAGGATATTCTAAGTGTTCCGTATCTACGATATTGAGAAGTTTAATAACAATATTTGAAGTATTCTATATCATCATGTCTAAAGTGAAGGGCCCTAAAGGTAGACAACAACAACTAGCTCCTGAACATGAACGGTTCTTAGCTTGTTGTGCTGATATCTCCCTTGAACTAATTCAAAGCCTTCAAACAAATAAAGATGTTAATCTTAATGGCCTCGTTGGAAGATTATCCAAAAAATATAAACTGAAAGCTCAACCAAGATTAACAGATATCATTTCATCTATCCCCGATCAATACAAAAAATATTTATTACCAAAACTAAAAGCTAAACCAGTTCGTACTGCTAGTGGAATAGCGGTTGTAGCTGTCATGTGTAAACCTCATCGATGTCCTCATATTGCATACACTGGAAATATTTGCATTTACTGCCCTGGTGGACCAGATTCGGATTTTGAATACTCAACTCAATCTTATACTGGATATGAGCCTACTTCAATGAGAGCTATTCGAGCTAGATATGATCCTTATGAACAAGCTAGAGGTCGTATCGAACAATTAAGACAATTAGGTCATAGTATTGATAAAGTAGAATATATTATTATGGGTGGAACCTTTATGTCTCTTTCACAACAATATCGAGAATCATTTATAGCTAATTTACATAACGCACTTTCTGGCCATACTCTTACTGAAGATGTGGATGAAGCAGTAATGTTTTCTCAACAATCACAAACTAAATGTGTTGGTATAACTATAGAAACAAGACCAGATTATTGTACAGAGACTCATTTAAGCGATATGTTAAGATATGGTTGCACCCGTTTAGAAATTGGTGTACAATCAGTTTATGAAGATGTTGCTAGAGATACTAATCGTGGTCATACGGTTAAAGCAGTTTGTAATACATTTGCTTTAGCTAAAGATGCTGGTTATAAAGTAGTCAGTCATATGATGCCTGATCTTCCTAATGTTGGTATGGAAAGAGATTTGGATCAATTTAGAGAATATTTCGAAAACCCGGCGTTTCGTACCGATGGACTTAAATTATATCCTACTTTAGTTATAAGAGGAACTGGTTTATATGAATTATGGAAAAATGGGTTATATAAATCTTATAATGCTAATGGTTTGATTGATTTAGTGGCTAGAATCTTGGCATTAGTTCCTCCTTGGACTCGTATTTATAGAGTACAACGAGATATTCCTATGCCTCTTGTGACTGCTGGTGTTGAGAATGGTAATCTTCGTGAATTGGCTCTTGCTCGTATGAAAGATTTTGGTACTAAATGTCGAGATGTAAGAGCACGTGAAGTTGGCATTCAAGAAGTTCATCATAAAGTTCATCCTGATCAAGTTGAATTAATTCGTCGTGATTATACTGCAAATGGCGGCTGGGAAACGTTTTTAAGTTATGAAGATCCTAAACAAGATATTTTGATTGGTCTTTTAAGACTTCGGTTATGTTCAGAGAAAACTACTTTCCGACCTGAACTTACTAGTCAACGGACATCTTTAGTTCGTGAACTTCATGTCTATGGTTCTGTAGTGCCATTACATAGTCGAGATCCTCGTAAGTTCCAGCATCAAGGTTTTGGTACTTTGTTAATGGAAGAAGCAGAACGAATTGCTCGTGAAGAACATGGTTCTGAGAAGATCAGCGTTATTAGTGGTGTAGGTGTTCGTAATTATTATGCGAAGTTAGGTTATGAGTTAGATGGGCCTTACATGTCTAAAATGTTATAATGGAACGATTAATGATCTTGTCGGCTGGGTTGGTGCCCCATGCCTGTCGACGATTCTCGAGGGAAGTAAAAAATATATTAATGATCTTGCCGGCTAGGGGTCTAAGGCCAGCCGCCGGAGGCAAAGCGGAAAGACGGGGAAATGATGAACTCGCGATAGCAATTCTCGTTCGATAGGTTTGCCTCCGGTTACTGGGGAGTAGCCCCAGTCGTTGCTCCCTTCAGTCGGGTTCTGTCAGTGGTGGTGATTCTCTAGCCCTCCAGCCAAAACGGTTAGCTGGGGGATAAAAATATAAATAATCTTGTGTTGCGAGAACTAGGGGTGTAGAAAAAAGTATATTAAAAATCTTGTGGCAGCGATTCTCGAGCGTAGCGAGAGCTAGGGGTCTGGGGCTACGCCCCAGCCGCCGGAGGCAAAACGGAGACATGGGGAATAAGTATTCAATAATAATTAATTAATAAATGCAAACATAACAAAACTCCGTGACAAAAAAACATCAATATATATATCCAGGCTTAAGAACAATCAATAGATATAAGCTTCTCCTTATATTTGCCTTTTTTGGATTCGGATATAATCATTGCACTAAGTTGTTTTCCTTTAACACATCCAGAATCTAAACCTTTTGTATATTCCTTAATATTTAAACCACTTCTTGCATCATGACCATAATAAACAACAATCCTTTGATCTTCAGGTAAAGATTCTTGTCTTTCATTCCATAAATCAGACCATGGTTCACCATCACTATCTTCGGAAGCTACAGAAAGTTCTGGTGGTAAAACACTACGAATAGTCATAACAGTTTCAGGAACTTGATCTTCGAGATTTTCAATATTCCACATAAGTCCAGCATGAACAGCAACAGCTTCATAACCTCTAGCAAAACCATCGCCTAATCTAAGAATAGCAGGACATTTACCTAAATATTCGATATGTTTAGGTTTAAGTAATTTAACAAGGTCTTCATCATCAGATTCATCAAGACCAACCGATGAAGGTAAATCATAACCACTATTGGCAGTAGTATTAGGAGATTTCAATGGAGGTAAATGATGATACTGAGAATACATTTCAAGAATTTCATGCTCATGATTTCCTCGAACACAAGATGCATTTAATTCAATAGCTAATTCAATAACATCAATAGATCTTGGACCTTTAGTACTAAAATCACCAAGAAGTACTAAATGATCTCTATTTTGATGATATTTAGCCTTTTTTAATATTTTCTTTAACTGTTGATAAGACCCATGAACATCACCAACTAATAGTAATTTAGAACCGTGTTGATAATTTGGCCAAAATTTTTCATCAAGAGAATTAATAGTAATAAGATCAGCAACTGGTTGATGATTTTCTATTAAAGGAATACGAAGAATGAAAATATAAAAAGCTGAAGAAAATAAAAATATCAAGATTGAAAAAAGAGTTATTCTTCTTAATAATGTAGAACGTGGAGGCTTATTACCACCAAGAGGTTGATGCGAATCTGATATAGTAGAATAAGAAGGTATCATACCTATTGAAGACTCATCAATTTCTTTAGAAGAAAGAGGTTTATAATATGAAGGATATTCAAGGGATTTTTTTTTTTCGTTCCACATGGGGTAGGGAGAAATAAGGGGTTTAATACTGCAGCAGAAAATATGGTGAGAAGATAGAAAAAGTATCGATAATAATAATAGAAATGACCGATAATAATAACAGAAATGACTGATAATAATAATAGAAATAGTATCAATAATAATAATAGAAATGACCGATAATATTATTCAGTTGTCAAGTTCAATAAAAAAAAATATTTGTAATTTGTAAATAAAGGGTCCTTGGAGGTCGTTTTATTTATTTTTAAAGCCTCCACAACGCCGCCTGCGTTTCTATGGGTGAAGTATGTCTCGGGCGGATGATCAACAAAACAAAATTCCTTTTACACTCAGGTGGCAAGCACAGCCGTTCAGATTAGTTGCTTGTTATCCAAAGAGGGGTCTAGACAAAAATTCCTAACTACAAATCTAAGACAACTGTTAGTTCGGAGACAAGTAACTTTAAAGACATCTGCCAGTTAATGCGAAATGACGAAATGCGCTAGGCTGTATTGAGAGAGTCACGGGGCGCAGCCGCATAAGAATCGGATAAACACCGGAATAGAGATCCGATAGAATAGTGATATTGGGTCGCAGCAAAAAGATAACATAACAACCGGTACTATTAGACTAATAGCAAAGGTAGTATCAGACTAATAGCAAATGGTTGTATTAATAGCAAATGGTAGTATCAGACTAATACCAAACGATAGTATCAGACTAATACCAAATGGTACTTACTATATCAATAATTTCAATAATTTCAGTAATTAATTAAATAATAAAACAATAATTACATTCCGGATTACATCCTCTTTAAATAATCCCAATAACACCTACATCACCACTAAACCATTAAATTCTTAATCCAATATATATCTCGACCATTCCCTGGTCAATCCTAAACCACGTGTGAACCCTAATATCGATAACATAATTTTAAAGAAAAGGGTTATTCCCCATATATAACTTAACTTAACCACTTGACATGCATACAGCTTACATAGACAGTAAATGAATTAACATGCAATCAATCAATCAATCACTTGACATGCATACACATTTCTGACTATTTTAATTGTAATAGGTTCTCCATAGGCTTGACATCCTAGAACAAACAAAGTCATTGGTGACTAAGCGACTAAGCGACTAAAACTAAACTTGATACTAACTTACTGACTGAGTGATATGTGACTGTTATATGAACCAAGTTACAATAGTTGGATCTCTGTTCGTATATTATTTATTCAATCGAAGTTACGCACCTTGTCAAACTGATCCGCCTTAATGCATACCGTACCCCCCCCTGTTTCACCAGTTTTTGAAACGTAACTAACATAACTGTGTTACTACATTATTAACTTTAAACCTCAACAGCGCATTCCGACCTGGAGCCCGCCTTTGACGCGCTCGTGTGATCACAACATCGATTGACCAAAACAGCCACGTGTGAATACCAGACCCGTTGAATCGTTCCTCTTCACCTCGACCAGGCGTTGCTGATATAGGAACTGGAGAATATTTTTTATCAGTCATTTTATCCAGCTCTACTTCACACGATTTTAAATGGGTTAGGCTCAACAGCGGTAAGTCTGGTGACCAGGGGTCCTAGGGGATATCCATGGCTCAGGAAATAATACCCGCACCTGCTGAGAAGAAGATTGCAATCAAAGACTTAGGTACATGTAATTAGGAATTCTCATCTTAGAGCCTATCTATTGAATTGCTGGTAATACATATTTGTTTAGTGTACTATGACATGACCAATCCATAATTAAAAGCCTTAGTTCGAGGAATTCTGAGTTATCTAAAGTGAGGCGAGTTGCATGGCTATGAGAGCACCATTAGCTAATAGCTACAAATGTGGTTGTTCGAACCGCCAAAAGTATGACAACGACAACAGAACTATATTAGGTGGTATTAGGTATTAGGTGCTATTTGGTATTAGATGGTATTAGTGGTTTTTTGGTGCTATTTATATGGTTTTGAACTCTATTGGTTTGATCGACAGGAGGCGCTCTATTGTTGGTATTGACTAGGACGATCTGTCTCATCGATCGCAGTACTCATAGCTCTCTTTAATTCGTGCTGCTGGAACTATCTAAATCTCTGCTAGTCAACCATAGAAGCGAGTCATGGGGTCTGGCTGGCATGATAGCGGCTTTTCCCGTCAAATTGTTCTGGGTACTAAATCTGATTGATTGGTTCTGTAAATAATTAATATTAGAATGGAAATATTTATTTTTTATTATTCATTTACCTATTCTCGTCCTGGATAAACTCTGGGTCTGGAGCTAGCTGTCGACGTCAACTAAAGTAAAACGACCAATTCTAATCATTAATGAAGTATTATACCAACAAACTGACAGAGTTATTTTATATATCAATTTAATGATGATATTCAAGCTGAATCGCCGTTCAGTGGTCGGAAACACATAATTATAAATTGTTTTTCCATCAGCTTGCTTCTATGAAGTTCTATCTTTATAATTTTTACCGTGAGATGACTCCAATCCTCTCCCAACTAGTAAATCCAATCCAATCTACATGTACGTCAACATAAACAAAAAGAACCAACCTATAACCTTATATCATTCGCATTACGTCATAGCACATTAATTTGTACATTTCTGGGTTGATGGCAGTGGTAGCTTAAAAGCTTAACTTGTTTGTCACCACCACCTACAGCTTTACAGGTCTAGCTAGTTTGCAGCTACAGCCGAAAAACTAAAACTAATAAATCCCATTTTACCTGTACTGTGTACTGTAAGTTACAGAACAATTATTTTCTATGCAGTTACAGTCTTGCTCATCGTAATATGGAACGGGAAAGTACACCGTACGGGGTTGCCGCACAACGAACAGGTCGGGCAAGGGAAACCCGTTTAAGGCACGGTGACATGCACTCTCTTATCCCTGAGCTATATGCCCATTCATGAGCTCTCCTACCTTTCGCCTAACTCTCAGACAAACTAAATTTTATAGCTCTCACTGACTAAAGCTGCCTAATCATGCACCGGAAGCACACATTCGGCCGCGGGCTTTACCGCGGGGCTGTAACTTGAGGCACGTAAAATTGGGCTAGTTTTTGTCTGGGCATTAATTTTAAGCTGGTGGGGCTGTTTGGTTCAACTTCAACGGTCGGGGGTAAAGCTGGGCATCTCATGGAAACATAAATCAATACACCACAACGGCGGTTATCTCATCTCTTCTTATCCTTATCATTGTCTTTTGTTTTCGTATATATTTTATTTGTTCTTTCATCTAATCATTGGAGTATTTGTTTTATTTAGGTTGTGAAAATAATTAAATAAGAAGGAATTGAGGCAACAATCAGAACGAGAAACCATAACATTTGATAATTGGAAATAGATTGAATATCTCTCATTACGATTAGCTCTACTGTCCACTGATCACTACTACGTTCATCATGACAGATTCAATTCCATCAATATCAACATCAACATCACATCCTTCACATACTACTTCTACATTAGATGCTAGTAATAAATCAAATCAAAATACAAATCCAACAAATCCAACATTATCTTCAACATCATTATCTTCTTCATCTTCTTCCTCATCGTCTTATTCTAATATCAATTCTGCCCAACCAGCAGATTCATTAGTTAACCCTCCATCCAATGGTAATGCTAATACTACTACTTCTGGTGGTGATATCATAGATTGGTCTACTTTTGACCAAATTCTTGAAATGGATGAAGATGAAGAACGTGAATTCTCCAAGAGACTTGTTCTCGATTTTTTCGAACAAGCAGAAACAACTTTTGGTCAAATGGAAACTTCTTTAGAGGAAAAAGATCTCGTTGAATTGTCTAATTTAGGTCATTTTCTTAAAGGGTCATCTGCAGCTTTAGGTCTTACAAAGGTTAAGAATTCATGTGAAAAGATCCAACATTTCGGTGCTAGTAAGGATGAGACTGGTTCAACCGATGTACCAGATAAGGATCTAAGTTTAGACAGGATTAAATCAACTTTAGGTATTGTTCGTGAAGAATATGCCGAGGGTAGATCATATCTAAAGAATTATTTTGGTGATTTGTAAACAGCGAGAACAAAAAAAATACTGATTATTGTTTGATACTTGATTTCATCACGCTGAATATTTCACATTTTTATTTTTTTTGTGATAATATATATACATATGTATGTCATTACGATATTCTATTATGATATTCTGTTACGATATTCTGTTACGATATTCTGTTACGATATTCTATTACGATATTCTATATTCATAGTCCCATCAGTGGCAGAAATTGGCACTCTAACTTTGTAGGTTCAATCCTAAATCTTCTTCAGCACTAAATCTTATCCTCGTTTGATCCCAAATGTAGTCTCCCAAGAAATTTGACGTCTTCTAATCCTTCAGGCATATATTCTTGCTTGACTTTACCTAACACATAATCAGGATTATACTTGTACTCTTTACCATATCCAATTTCCTTCATGAGTTTTGTTGGTGCATTACGAAGATGTATTGGTACTACAGCAGCTGCTGCCTTTGGATCATTTTGAAGTATACTTTTAACCTTATTATAGGCTCGATAAACCCTTACTGATTTTTTAGCTTCAGCTAATTTCACAGCACAATGCGCTAATATACAGTCTGCTTCTGGCATTCCAATCTTTTCCACTGCATTATATGTTGCTACTGCAAATGGTAAACACGATTCATCTGCTTGACCTATATCTTCACTAGCCATTCTTATCATTCTTCTAGCAATATATAATGGGTCTTCACCAGCTTCTAACATTCGTCCTAAATAGAACAGAGCAGCGTCCGGATCGGAGCCTCTTACAGATTTATGTAATGCAGAAATTGTATCATAATGAGAATCTCCTACTCGATCATATAGCAGATGTGTTCTCTGTAGGATTTGTTTAATATGTTGAATGTCTACAGTACTATCTGCTTCATTAACAGAGCTATCATTTATTGTAATTTCCAATAGATTCAAGGCAATTCTGCCATCACCATCTGCTAATCCTGCTAAATATTCTACAGTCTCTTCATTAAATTTCACAGTAGCTAAGTTGTCATGAGTTCGTGATTCATTATAAATACCTATTGCACGAGTTATTATATTAGCCAAGTTTTCTTGAGTTAATTTTTTAAGAATAAGAACTCGGCACCTTGATAAGAGAGCTCCATTTATCTTGAATGATGGATTTCTAAAAATATGTTAGAGATACTGCCAACTCTCGTGCTAACGTGGAAAAAAAAATTACTTACTCTGTAGTGGCACCAATCCTGTTTGTTAGCTTAAAGTTACAAAAAGAAAGAAGTAGATTACAGTAAAAAGAACTTACAGTGTTATATCTCCTCGTTCCACATATGGTACTATAGATAAGTTAGTAATAAAAACAATATACCTCCAGTTCGATTCTACATACAAAAAATATCCTGTTGTGCCCGATTGAATCGATGAACTTCATCAAGAAAAAGTATAGTTTTCCTTCCTAATAATTTCAAATCCTTCTTGGCCTCGTCAAATATTTTCTTGCAATCATTGATTCCATGTACAGCTGCAGAGAGTTCAATAAACCGTGATTTAGTACTTCGAGCCAATATACGTGCAAATGAAGTCTTGCCTACACCTGATGGACCCCATAATATAATTGAAGGGCAAACATCATTTTCAATAAATTTCCGTAATAGTCCATCTTTACCAACAAGATCATCTTGACCAATGAAATCATCTAATGATTTAGGTCTAACCTGTTCAGCGAGTGGAACTGACGATAATTTGGTTCTCTTTATAGATTCTACTGATATCTTGTTAGGTATATTTTTCCTTGCATCTATATCGTTATCATCTTCTGATGATAAAGCTCTCTTCCTTTCCAACGGAGACGATGAGATGGTAGCTGCTGTTCTATTTATCTGAGAAAATGTTTCAAACTGTTTTAAATTATCGCCATGATTGCTATCACTCGTCCTGGCAGGACACCCGACATCTAAGTGGCGGTTTACTTCCATTAGAGTGGCTTCTACATTACATAGAGGGCATCGCACTAATTTGGACATTTCTACAAAATATGGTATCAGTCAGTTTATAAATTATTTAAAGTCTTGAGATTCAACATCGGACGGCGACATCTAAGCGAGAAACGTTAGAAGTTGCATAACAGTCCGATTTTGAAAATTCCATATGTGAAGAATCTGATGTAGGACGCAATATAATAATCGATGGTGAGGGAACTGGACTGCTCCAGCTGAGTAGTTGTGTCTCCAGGGGACTGCTCCAACCGAGTAGGGGACTGCTCCAACCGAGTAGGGGACTGCTCCAACCGAGTAGGGGACTGCTCCAACCGAGTAGGGGACCGCTCCAACCGAGTAGGGGACTGCTCCAACCGAGTAGGGGACTGCTCCAACCGAGTAGGGG